>OY992879.1:149329680-149352180 GCA_963921405.1 Cepaea hortensis
TGTGTAAGTATGAGTGAGACAACGGCCTTCTCCTGGTCTAGCGATAAGAGGGAGGATTAACAATCTGTCTGTGTGTGTATGTGATGAAATCTCTAACGAATTGTGTATGTTGGTATATGTTTCTGTGCAGAATACTGCACTGTTGGCTGGGTTTATGAATGATAGCATACATGTTTTTAATTTGTTTGCAAGAGATGTTTGAATGTTGTAGTCTGTGTTTAATAATGAGATGGGTCTATAGTTTCTCATGTGTGTCTTGTCTGTGGTGTCTTTAGATATGAGTGTTATGTAGGACATGATGCCAGTGTTGGGAAGTTCTTGTTTGTGAAAAGCTTCTCGGGAGACGTTTAGAAGAAATTGCCTAGGATAGGAGAGAAGTGTTGGTAGAATTCTACAGTGAGTCCATCTGGTCCTGGTGCTTTGTCTTTCTGCATTTGATTGAGTGCATGTGTTATACCTACTAATGTAAGGACTGTGTCTAGTATGTCTTTTTCTTTGTGTATTGTAAGAACCTATTTTGTGTTTGTGTGTTTGTGTGTTTGTTTGTGTCAGGTTGTTCTGCTGTATATAGGTCAGTGTAGTATTGTTGGATTGTTTCTAATATATGTGTTGCCTCTTTGTGTGTGTTTCCTTGCATGTCTATTATTGCTCCTATTTGCCTGTTGAGTTGTATGTTTTGTTGTATTGCCAGGTGTTGTTTGCTGGAAGTTTCTTGTGACATGGTGGTGAGTTTAGTTCTAAGGAGTGCATCACATAATTTGTGTTGCTGGTATTGTCTTATTGTGATTACTGTTTTGTGTTTAGAACTGACACAGGTTTTAGTTTGTACAGTGGTGCTGGATCTTATAGGCATGGAATATGATCATCTGCCCCTTTCTCTTCTGATCACCTCCCAACTTGAAGTGCCTGCATCGCTTGATGCTGAGCTGTTTTCTTTATTTCCATTCTGCGCATTTCATACGCAGTAAAATCTCCCTTGTGGTTTTAGCCTTCTTTATAAATACAGGCTTAGACTGACCACCATAACCACTCTGTTTTCTGTTGTAACGCCTTTTACCTTGTGCATAGAGTGAGGCTTTTCCTGCTTGTACTGGGTGACTCTTGTGCCCTTGCAAAATGTGCGGCGCTGTTTCGGTACGTCAACCATGGTGAAATTACTTATGAAAAGGGAAGTTTACGTTTCTAATTTTGGGCCTTTTACAGGCCAGACAAAAATAATAGGCAATACAGATCGTCCCGAAATTATCAACAGAAGGATAAAACATTTCATGTAATATCGAGACGAACTGCCAAAATGGGTTATAAAATTCTCAGGCATCTAAAATAAAGCCATCATTTTTACACAAACTTTGAAGATTACTTACAAGTTTTATCACATCGTGTATGCTGTACATAATTTTCGCTAATTTCTATAAACATTTTATAAACGATGTAGATAAATACTACAATTATTTAAATCACATAATACATTTATGCTTCCTTTAGTTATGTCCCTTGAAATAGCTGTTATGTTGTTATGTGCCAGTGTCTGAGACAGGACAAGGGCTGCTTTATTCTTCTAATTTCCAAGGCCCATTATTTTAGATATATGTATGTTTATATTGACCCCACTTCCCTCACCAAACTGTCTGAAGTTTTGAAGCACGTTTATTATGTTGTGGTGGTTGTAGGGAAGAAAACGGTGTCATCTGTATAAGCAATTAATTACCGTTCCCCAAACCCGTGTATAAATGTTCCTTTAATGTTGGTGTCCTGTCTGATTGCTTCTAAAACTGGTTCTAGTGTGAGTACATATAGGATTGGTGATAGTGAGCAAACTTGTCAGACAGAACTTGCGATCCTGAAACTGGCAGTAAGTGAATGATTCACCAACACCTTACTTTCAGGATTTTTATACAATACGTCTATACACTGTCGATAGTACTGTCCCATATTGCAGTGTACTAGTGCTTTGTGTAAGTATGAATATGAAGCCGGTTTGGGAGGACTGATAAAACAATGGGATAAGTGCTTCAATGTTGGTGGAAATTATGTTGAGAAATAAAGGGATAATGTATGTATAAAAATAAACTGGTTTCAAGTTGTTATCATATTTAGTTATTTTTCTGCAGCCATTTGTGACTTACCTATTAACTTACCCTCGTATCTTAGGAATGATGAAGGTGTTTACAACTGTGATTCTTCCAACAATGGTTTCCTTGTATGTGTACCTATGTAGTATGTCTATAATTTGTTTTGTCAGCGAATGCCATGTTTCTGTGTGCATTTTTCTGGGATCGTATGGAAATGTGATTCCGTATATTTTCTTTATGTCTGTGGCTGTTAGATTTGGATGGAAATCCGCTTTATTCTTCCACGTTTCCAGACCCATTAATTTAGACTTCTGTATGTTTATTTTGGCCCCACATCCTTCACAAGCTAACTGTGAAGGTGTGAAGTATGTTCGTCATGGATGTGTTGGTAGTAGGGAAGAAAGCGGTGTCATCTGCATAAACAATTAATTTCCGCTCCTCAGACCCTTGTATAAATGTACCTTTAATGTTAGTGTCCTGTCTAATTGCTTCTAAGCGTGGTTCTAGTGTGAGTACATACAGGATTGGTGATAGTGGACACCTTTGTCTGACAGATCTTGTGATCCTTAAACAGGCAGTTAGTGAATGATTCAGCAGTACCTTACTTTCAGGACTTTTATTCAAGATGTGTATCCACTGTCTATAGTATTGTCCTATGTTCCAGTGTGATAGTGTTTTGTGTAAGTATGAGTGTGACAACGGCCTTCTCCTGGTCTAGCGATAAGAGGGGGGATTAACAATCTGACTGGTGTGTGTATGTGATGAAATCTCTAATGAAGTGTGTATGTATGTTGGTATATGTTTCTGTGCTGAATACTGCACTGTTGGTCTGGGTTGATGAGTTTGGGCATATATGTTTTTAATTTGTTTGCAAGTGATTTTGAATGTTGTAGTCTGTGTCATCACTCATCTAATGAGATGAGTCTATAGTTTCTCAGGTGTGTCTTGTCTGTGTTGTCTTTAGATATGAGTGTTAAGTAGGACATGATGCAAGGGTTGGGGAGTTCTTGTTTGTGAAAAGCTTCTCGGTAGACGTTTAGAAGAAATTGCCTAGGATAGGAAAGAAGTGTTGGTAGAATTTAACAGTGAGTCCATCTGGTCCTGGTGTTTTGTCGTTTTGCATTTGATTGAGTGCATGTGTTATACCTACTAATGTAAGCTATGTGTCTAGTATGTCTTTTTCTTTGTGTATTGTAAGAACCTATGTTGTGTTTGTGTGTTGGCTGGTTCTGCTGTATATAGGTTAGTGTAGTATTGTTTAAGTGTTTCTAATGTATGTGTTGTCTCTGTTTGTGTGTTTCCTTGCATGTCTATTATTTGTATGTTTTGTTGTATTGCCAGGTGTTGTTTTCTGGGAGTTTCTTGTGACATGGTAGTGAGTTTAATTCTAAGGAGTGCATCACATAATTTGTGTTGCTGGTGTTGTCTTATTGTGCTTCTTGTTTTGTTTTTAGAACTGACACAGGTTTTAGTTTGTACGGTGGTGCTGGATCTTATAGGCATGGAATATGATCATCTGCCCCTTTCTCTTCTTATCACCTCCCAACTTGAAGTGCTTGCATCGCTTCATGCTGAGCTGTTTTCTTTATTTGCATTCTGTGCATTCCATACGCTGCACAATCGTCCTTGTAGTTTTAGCCTTCTTTCTAAACACAGGCTTAGACTGACCACCCTAACAACTCTATTTTCTGTCGTAACGCCATTTACCCTGTGCATAGAGTGAGGCTTTTCCTGCTTGTAATTGGTCACTTTGTATGCTGTTTGCACTTTTTTGCCCTTCCAATATGTGCGGTGCTGTGTCGGTACGTTAACCATGGTGAAATCAAATATGACAAGGGAAGTTTACGTTTCTAATTGTGATTGTAGTGAAGTTTTGGGCCTTTTACAGGCCGGACAAAAATATTACACAACGTCATCAACACCTTATCATTAAAATTATAAAAGATTCCATGTAATATCGAGACGAAATGCGGAAATGGGTTATAAAATTCTCAAGCATGTAAAATAAAGTCATCATCCTTGCATAAACTTTGAAGATTACTTACAATTTTTATCTCGTCGTGTATGACGCATATAACTTTCGATAATTTCTATAAATATTTTATAAACGATTTGATAAATACTACAATTATTCAAATCACATTATACATTTATGCTTCCTTTAGTAATGTCCCTTTAGTTGAGATAAGAACCGACATTACTGCAATCAGGACATTCCCATACGTGCTCCGTCCCCTCATTCAACAGCCAGCGAAGAGTCATACTACTAATCGTTCTCACCGTTATCTGATTAAACGTTCTCCTGGTCTTCCCTCTCAGTTTTGAGATTATTCCAGAACCCCTGCCGATCCCCCGCAATCTCATTCTTTCCACATATGGGTTCTCAATCTGTTAATCCGCCTTTTCCACCTGGTTCCACAAGCGCACGACCACCTCCCCATTTCCATAGGCAAACTACCACCAAGAGGTGCATTCCCTGCTAGCCTATCAGCTTTTTCATTCCCCAGTACCCCCGCAAGGCCAGGGCAAAATATCCATACAATTCTCACAATATGTGACCTCTGAAGCGACGAGAGCCATTCCATACGAAACATTCCTTTCACCTCCTTACTAAGCATATTCTTTGAATCCGTAATGAATACAATTCTTTGTTGCAGAGTCTCCTCTAGCCACCGGAATGCCGCTGTTACTGCCTCCACCTCCAATCTCATGCTGGAGATAGTAGTCTCATATTCCAGACTCTCCTTTTTCAAGACTCGTCCATTAGCCTTTGCAATAAAGCCCCAGCCACTAAGTCTGTTTCTCACCACTGACCTATCGGTGTAGGTGATTATGCCACCTTGATGTGTGTTGCTCTGGTTCAGCTGTTGTACTTCAAACACAGTGCGGCCCGCTGCCCATTCTCTGCACTCACGACCCAGTGTTATTATTACTACATTGTGCCAGTCCGTCATGTCTTCCGGAACTTCAACCCACTCTCTTTCACGATTGATGGTCTCTAGATCTCACACCTGAAGTATATAAATTTCTGCCTGTGCCATCCAGGACCTGCCTCGTCTTAGTCTATGACCCTTGACCATATCCATTGCTGCATGCAGCGGGTGATCGCTGTCTGCGGCAACTCTCAGGTACCATTTGGCCTGAAGGACCCTATGCCTATCCGCCATTGTTGGTAGCGCCAGGATAAGCCTCATGCATATAATTGGCGTGTCCTTTGTGCACCCTAGTATTAACCGCATGGCAGCATTCTGTATGCGCTCCAACCTTTCAAGCTGGCTCTTCTACCCCGGTTGGTGCCATAGCCCTCAATGCATTAAGTCCCCTACCAGCCTTCACCAACAAAGCCTTCACATGATCCTTAAAAGACAAACACCTGTCAAAGGTGATACCAAAGTACTTCTCTCGATTAAGAGGACATCCATACAACATAATACCTGGGACATCTGCTTTGACGATCCGGTTATCCAGGCAGTACCACACAACCGATGCCGAGTCTGGGTGTATAATGGCCCCTGCGTCCCTGCACCACTCCGCCACCAGGTTTACTGCTACCTGTAAGTCTTTCGCCAAACTGGCCCTGTCTGTACACCAGCACATCATCTGCAAATGTCAAGATTCTACCCACACCTGGTGAATCAATAGCTGCGATTTTGCTGGAGTAGACATTAAAGAGCACTCGGGACAAGGCAGATACCTGCGGCAACCCAGGTGTAATAGTACAGGGGTAAGAAGTCCAGGAACCCATGCGCAGTACAACCTTACGCTCATAAAGGACTGCCGCAACCCATCTAACAAGGCAAGGGCAGACTTCCATGTCCATCAGTGTGTGTATCAACCGATGATACCTGACCCTGATATACGCATCCTCCAGGTCAAGAGCTACCGCCACTGTCTCTTGTTTATCCTGGAAGCCCTCGTAGACATCAAATGCAAATGTTGCAGCATTGGCCCAGGTGTCCTTCCCAGGTCGGTAACTCCCGAGTCCTTGAGGAAACAGATTTCAACTTTCCAAATGTTGCTGGAGCCTGCGTGCTACTATCTTTTGGAGGACTTTGCCATACGTATTTTGCAGGGTTATGAAATCGGTATCCATTAAATCTGGAGTGATCCTTACCTGGCTTTAGGAGTGGGACCAGGTAGCTATGCACCCAATCGTGGGGTATTTCCGCCGTATTGATGCCTAGGTTGAAACAAAGAACTATCTTCTCCAAGTCCCCATCATTTATGTTCCTCATATGGGAGTATCTCACCCCATCTGGACCTGGCGCTGTGTCTCTAGCCCCCTTCAGTACCCGTCTAATATCCTCCACTTTAATCTCACAGTCCTCCTTCCTAGTGACCCGTGACAAGGCTTCTCTGACGTTATCTCTAATAGCCCTATCTTGCTGATACGCCTGTTTTAAAAATCGCACAAGAAAAGCCTTCCCTTTGTCCTTGTCAGTCGTCATAGTTCGGTTGTTATCATCATAAACGGTACCATGTTAGTTAGTTATTTAGTTAGTCGACAGATCATGCTCATTGCACATCGAACCATTCAGTCCATAAGTGCTCGGATCCCCTCCTCAGCAAATCCCGCACCGTGTAGCGGCTAACGACGCCAGTTCTGTGTTGGTTTATCAATCTTCTTTGGCTTCCCGCGTAGTGTTCTTGTTTGACCACCCCTCTTTTAATTTGCTGTTCTCGCAGTCTGGCCATGGTTGTAAATTCATAGTCATCACTTGGTTCACGCAAAAGTCTTACTTCTCGTATAGCATTCAGAATGTCAGCCTGGTCCATGGCGCGTCCGCACTCCACCTTAGCCTCACCTGCGAGCTTGTCAGCCAGCTCATTTCCTTGTACTCCCGCATGCCCTGGCACGAAGATGAAACTAATCTTTGCCAGCCGAGACCGCTCCAGAGGCAGCAACCATTCTCTTCGGATCGACCCCTTGTCAGAGTCTCACATGAATAGTATAGTTACATAGATATATAGGGGATATAGAAGGGGATGCAACACAGAGACAGAAACCCTAAGAAGGGAAGTAATTACGATGGAGCATTCTAGAACACAGGGGTCAGTTTGCCTACTGCGTTGTTAGCCCAGGTGGAACCCGCCTGAAGTGTGCAGGAACCACTCTCACGAGAAGCTCGAGAGAAGTCACACTCCGTGTCCCCCGAGGGCCAGACGGGTACTGGACATTGGACAAGAAGCAGGGTTTAGCTTAGGGGGACTAGATATACAGAAACTAGTTTGAATATAGAGATTGTTTGATTAGCGAGATTGTTTGATAGAATTATGCTGTGATAGTAATGTGTATGATGACTTGTAAATGTACCTATAAGATACTGTGATATTGTGATTAACTGCGAAATCATTATTCGCCAGATTAACGATAATAAATTAAATTTCAATATACATTATGGAGTTTGATGCCTGTCTGAACCCGAGTCTTGTTCCCTAGGTCTTTGAGACGTCGACAGGCTATTTGGGGGCTAAGTCCATTTTGGCAAGCTCAAGACTATTAAACTTTATTTAAAATTATTGACAGTTCTTGGCTTTACCAAGTAAAAATATTATTGCAACCATACACGACGAAGTCTCTATATTACAGCTACTATCTTCTCGTAAATTTCTTTGTCCCTCTAAGAAAGTTATCAGAACCATGCTTATTTCAAATTAACATTGACATGACAGGACAATAACTGTGACAAAATACTAATCTTTTTCATTCCAACGACAGATTGTTCCGCAAGAAAATTGTGTGTTTAAATTGTTCGCCTACAGCAGTGAGAGAACCAGAGAACCAAACATCAATAGTACAGCAAAGACACCAGTAAATCAGATAAGTCCCATAGATTTCATTCTTATTGTATCTCTAAACGATACTCATTTTTCTTTATGTAAAATTTTTCCATGCATTTCGATTTATTATATGTACATGCAAATTTCATGTCCATTTGAAATTACTTATATAAAATGTATATGTAAACATTAAGGGACATAATCAATTGTTGTACTCCCAAACTTTTTCAAAGGGAATTAATTGCTATAAAGTTAAATTTATTTAAACTCACAAAATGTCAACACTGGAACAGTGTATTGACCTAGGGCTTAAATTAGGTTATACTGCAGATAAACTGGCGGAATGGGCACAAAAACGCATACAGAAAACATAGCGAGAGAAGACCGCGCAGCCGAACGAGAGCAAAAACGGCTGGAAATGGAAGCTGCTAATAAAAAACTGGAAATGGACGCTGCTAATAAACAACTGGAAATTGATGCTGCTAATAAAAAACTGGAAATTGAGGCTGCTAACAATGCATTAATGGCAGAAACAAAGAAATTAGAAATAGAAGCAGCTCTGAAACAGAAAGAAATAGAAACACAGACACAACTAAAGATCAAACAAATGGAGATTGATTCCATTATGGAAATCTCCGTAAACAAATTAAGAAGTACGGAAGAGGAACATAAGTATAACAAATACAAAGGCCTGGCCAAACCCTTCTGTTCCGGAGATTCCATAAGTGCCTGGTGTGAGAACTTTGAGTGTTTAATGTCCTATCATAGCTTTCCAAAAACCGACTGGGCTATGGCCTTTATGAGGAATTTGGCATTAGAACCTTTAAAAGTAATTGAAACTATCCCACAAGACATGAGAAAAGACTACGACTACCTAAAACGTAGAATCATGCAACATTTCTCTTTAGACACAGCAGGATACCAATTACAATTCTCAAAACTTTCACCATCACCCAACCAAACGTTCATAGACTATGTTTCTTCAGTGCAGGATATTTTTAATAAATGGATTACATCGGCAAAAACAAACAACAACTATGAAAAATTAAGAGATCTGATAATAATTGGCAAAATTATAAACTCAATACCAACCTCTGTCTCTAAATTCTTACAACAGAGTGATTGCAGAACTATTGAGGAGGTTGAACAAAAAGGGACCGCCTATTATACAGCACATCGTGACATTTTTCGATTAAATACTACTCAAAATGAAGTAGCAGCTGTCACTAACACAAAGTACTCGAAACCATCTGATAGCAAATTTAAGCCACGTTCTAAATTCTCAAAGCCAGCTCAGTGCCAATATTGTCAATTGACCCATGAACAAGATGCTATGTGCGACAAAGCGCCAACGTACCGTCACCACCTTCAAATGATGGTAGAAAAGCAGAGAAACAAGAGAAACACCATCAGAAGAGCAGTCAAATGTTTTTTTTTTTGGTCGGGCCTATGGACATTACAGCGGAATTTGTGAGGGCCGCAAAATGATGAAACAAGCCAATGCAGTTTTGGTAGACACACCTAGTGATGAAGAAATGGATGATGTTAATCAGTGTGACACCAAGAATGAAAGTGAGAATGAATAAGTGAATGCCCTAGAAGTCATTAATACCAATGACTATAAAATCTGTAACATATGTAAAAAGTTCCAGTTGGATACCTCTCTTGAGTGTGGCCATACCATTCCAATATCTAACGAAATGGCCAATGCAGCATTGGCATCAAAAGGCAAATTGCATTTTGTAAAAGGTCTTGTAAATAACCAACTGTGTAAAGTCATGCGAGACAGCGGCTCGACTCTGGTTGGCATTAAAAAGACATTAATTAAAGACAGTGACTATACAAACGACTATGTGACATGTCGCACATTCGAAGGTACCATTGAGAGATACCCCTTGGCACTGACCGACATTAAAACACCGTTTGTGTCAGGACAAGTACTGTGTGCGGTTTTAGACAACCCATGAGCGGACATTATTGTCGGGAACCTCCCCAACGTAAAATCATGTTCACAAGAAGATATCCAAAAAATGGGAGCTAGAAAACTGCATTCTAAAACCAGGCAGTAATCCCACGACAAATGAACATAATTTTATGTCCCCAGCAGCCAAAAGCTTAAAGGAGACAACCAATGATGAAATTCGAAACGAATTTACAGAGGTGCACAACACAGGGGCAGTCGAAACTTTCGATCATACTATTAACATAAAACCTCGAATTGAGGATGCTTCGAACAACAAAACCGTAAACCTGCAAGTGTGCAACACAAACAGAAGACGCTAACGTAGTGACGAGACAGACGACTCATAAAACCCACAACGAACAACTTGACGAGTCATTACAAATTGTGTCACCTAACATTACCATTAGTAAATTCAGCCAAGAACAGAGAACTGATACAAAAACTATTGTACTACAACTCAACCAAGAGGTATTATTGTTATTACCAGACAAGAGAGATTTACTCTCAACCTCTTGGCAAGGGCCGTTTATAATCACCAGAAGAATTTCTGAAGTTGATTACAAAATCTCTATAAATGGTAAATTAAAATATTTTCATGTAATTATGTTGAAACAATATTATTCCAGAAACAACAATGACATGAACAAGCAGACAGAGAGAACAGGGGACGCTAACCAGACTAACAGAAACGACACTGACAAGAACGACAACAATGACAGAAGCACAGCACCGACAGTACTTCTTAACGACACTGCTACAAACGAAAATAAAGACAACTTTACATTAGCGAAAAATTTTCTTGACGACAAAGACAATGAAGACAACTTCACATTAGCGACAATTTTTCTTGACGACAAAGACAATGAAGACAATTTCACATTAGCTACAATTTTTCTTGACGACAGAAACGATGAAGACAACTACACATTAGCGACAATTCTTCTCGACGACAATGACAGTGACAATGAAGACAATTTACAAACAGTGGCATCAGTGATTAATCAGACTGACACAGACAACATAGAAATTCCTGTACCTATTACGAACGACGACGATACAATACATGACATAAAAATCTGTGACACTGTAACACAACAGCAACGACAAGACATTCTGTCTCTTCTCAACGACTACAAAGCAATTTTCTCAAACCGACCTGGACATACTGACAAAATAACGCATTCTATCATCTTGACAGACTTTTCACCTATCAAGTGCAGACCGTACTCTATTCCTCTGCACTATAGGAATAACCTTGACCAAGAAATACTGGACTTGGAACGAAACGGAATCATCCAAAAATCTATGTCCGAGTACTCATCACCAATCGTACTCGTGAAAAAAAAGGATTTAACGATACGTTTATGCATAGATTATAGGAAAATTAACTTAGTAACAACTACTGACGCTGAACCTATGTATAGTTGTGAAGATCTTATCTTAAATATGTCAAATTCATCTATCTTTTCAAAACTTGATTTGACAAAAGGATATTGGCAGATACCATTATCGCCTTCTTCAATGCATATACCTGCATTTTCAACATCTTTGGGCTTATACGAGTGGCGGTATTTACCTTTTGGACTTAAGAACGCACCTGCCACATTCGTTAGACTAACCAGACTCTTATTACATAGCATTAAGAATGTACAGTCATATATAGATGATATCTGTATTCACTCTACAGACATGACGTCTCACTAAGAAACACTTCGACAAGTTTTCAGTAGAATTCTTCTTTTTGGACTAACTGTCAAAACTTCTAAGGTTGAAATAGCTTACAGACAGATTGACTTCTTAGGTTATAGAATTTCAGAAGGGAAACTACTCACGGATGACAAAATTGTATCAAAAATCCTGAACCTGAATGTACCAACAACCAAACAACAGGTCAGGAGTCTTTTAGGTCTTGTGAATTATTATGCCAAATTTATTCCAAACTGGGCAGAATTCACGGCAGTTTTTTTCAAATTTGTTGACCAAAAGTCAACCAAATAATATATGTAAGAGTATCAGTTTAGAAGATACAATTTGCAAACTGAAATCTATTTTTTCCAATCCACCCATCCTCAGATTACCAAACATAAATTTACAATTTATATTAACCACAGATTTAAGTGCTATCGCGATCGGAGGATGTCTAATGCAAGAATATGATGGCGTGAAACATCAAATCCTGTATGTGAGTCGAAAGTTGAAAGCAGCGGAGACCAGATACTCCACAGCTGAATTGGAGGCCTTAAGTTTGGTTTTCTGTGTTCTACGACTACGTAAGTTCCTCCTTGGTACCCACTTCGTTGTCCTTACAGATAATTCGCCTTTGCTGGTCATTAAAGAGGGAAAGCTCAGGAATAACAGATTATCCAGATGGTGTCTTCTATTGCAAGATTTTGATTTTGAAATTCACCATATCAAAGGCACAGATAATTTAATTCCTGATATTTTATCAAGAGTACCAAACGCACCAGCAGAGTGACACTATCCTCTCTAATATTTTGCCATATTGCAAACTGTGATATTTTAATCTGATGCATGAAAGTCAGTGTATCTCTACACTCACCGAAGAACTACATAAATACCGACAACAAACGCTAAATATTAAAGTATTAAAATTAAAGTACCACTAACAGTATATCATGCCACATTGGTAACTAACGATACAGTATGAACATTCTGAACTTTGCCTACTAAAGGACCTGAAATTTACTCCACCTACTGCAGAAATTAACAACTAATGATATAATGTAAACATTCTGAACTTTGGCTACTAGTGAAGGTGAACTTACTTCACAAACTAACGGAACAGAACATCAAACATACCCACACCAATATGTCATTACTATTAGGACATGTTCGAAACAACCACACGAAACTGTGACAGCAACAAGTTACCCATCAACTGTAACAGTATTATAGACACACACGGACAAGAAACGACAACACACGGATCGTCGATAGATTTAATTAGATAATGATTAATTAGATATGTAATAAATTATTGTATTATATATGCATGGAATATGTGAACATGTCAACTTGTCATTTTTTCTATCATATATGTCATAAACATTATCGTCCAAGTTCGAAATTTTCTATCTCGAACTATTTCAATTTAAATTATAAACCATTCTGTTATCACCAGTACAGGTAGTACTGGGTGTTTCAAAATATCACCGAATTTTTTCTAAGGGCGACAACACTTACCTTAACTTAACTTGTATATTTTAACAAGAAAACTATGTTGAATGAAAGATGTATGAATCAGAGCGTAAATGAATTAAATGATGGAGCGATATACTTAGCGGACAAATTGTACGCAAAAATTAGTCAGTTTAATTTGTCTGCGTTTGATGTAAAATGTAACACTTGTCTAAATATTTTATACATGTTTAGTGTTAGATAGAATAGAATTATTCCAAGAATCACTGCTCGAGTATCCAAATCATGCTTTGCGCAAATGGCGTAATTCATGATAAAGGAGATTCCAGCTCGTGACGCTTGGAAAAGATATTACACACCATAGACACGCACATAACACACATTAAATACATTAGGTAAAAGATACATTCACAAAACTAAACACCAACAGGTAAAGCACATACACTTTGCTACAGCAAGTAAACAGGGAGTAGACACATTAACAGGCAAACAAGGACAGGAGTAGTTACTTGGTGAAAACAAAGTGATCAGTTATTGAGCACTATATAGAACATACGGAAGTAAAAGTGTATCAAAATACACACACAGAGAAAAGATGTGCATGTGTTCCTAAATAAGCCGAGACAATTCATCTTGATGTAACTCTCTAATAAAGAGTTCATTGTCCTGGTATCATATTGGATACGTGAGAAGGGCGCAGTTGTAAATGCAACAGGAAGCGTCAGGGAACTTCGGTAGTATAGCAGGTTTGGGAATATGGAAGAGAGTTGGGCTCTTCAGCTATCACCCTGGATTGTTGTATCATAAAATACATGAGTTCATAGTGCAATGATACAGATTACTAAGTTCCCATCCACTAAACTACAACCACAAATTGTTATGGATTCATGTGATCCCTTGACATAATTAGTTCAGACTAATTAACATATAGTAACCCACAAGGATGGAGGGCAGGGGAACCCTGTCAGAGTCTCATATGAATAGTATAGATACATAGATATATAGGGGATATAGAAGGGGATGCAACACAGAGACAGAAACCCTAAGAAGGGAAGTAATTACGACGGAGCATTCTAGAACACGGGGGTCAGTTTGCCTACTGCGTTGTTAGCCCAGGTGGAACCCGTCTGAAGTGTGCAGGGACCACTCTCACGAGAAGCTCGAGAGGAGTCACACTCCGTGTCCACCCGACGCACGTCGAGGGCCAGACGGGTACTGGACATTGGACAAGAAGCAGGGTTTAGCTTAGGGGGACTAGATATACAGAAACTAGTTTGAATATAGAGATTGTTTGATTAGCGAGATTGTTTGATAGAATTATGCTGTGATAGTAATGTGTATGATGACTTGTAAATGTACCTATAAGATACTGTGATATTGTGATTAACTGCGAAATCATTATTCGCCAGATTAACGATAATAAATTAGATTATCAATATACAGTATGGAGTTTGTTACCTGTCTGAACCCGAGTCTTGTTCCCTAGGTCTTTGAGACGTTGACACCCCTCCCCTGTCCTCTTGATTATGTTCATTGAGTCGCTAAGGAAACAAGCTCTAGTGAATGTCTGTGTCTCGAGCCATGTTATTGCTTTACTTACTGCCATGACTTCCATAGTCAGGCTACTTGTGGTTTCAGTGAAAGCACCAGAGTCCTCCTTCACTATTCTCCCTCCGGCCCGAGCAGTAAAAGCCCATGAGCTTCTCACATGTCGGACGACCGACCCATTTGTGTAGATGACAGCATCACCGTCTAGCTAATTCTCGAAAATCAACGCTTGTACTTCAGCCTCCACAGCAGCCGGATTGTCTTGTCTGCATTTTCTATCTAGTTGGATGCAAACTGAAAAGGATGTGAAGAAATCTGTTGGCACTTGTACCCACTCCTCGCAAGGTTCTAAGTCCTCAAGTGAACACACCTGTTGATTATGTCTTCGGCTTGACCCATCCACGACCGTCCTCTTTTTAACCTGCTGCCCTTCACCTTCCTAATTTCACTATGCAGTGGATGTTGTGTGTTTGCGTTAACTCTGAGGTAGGCGCGTGCTCTGCAAACTTGTATTCTCTCTTCAATGGTTGGAAAATCAAGAAGGTAGAGCATCGCCCTGCATGCTGTATCTCTTGTACATCCAAGAATAATTCGCATAGCTTCATTCTGTATCCTTTCCATCCATTCTGAGAGTCAGGATTGCCATTGCATACTCAAAAACAGACATGACCAGCCCGTCGTACAGAAGACATAGATGACACTGCTCACAGTTTGCTGCCGCCATCACACGCATCACAGCCAAACCCCGCTTGGCCTTTGTTATCACTTGGTCTATGTGCTCATTATAAGCAAGGCTTCGATCAAACCGTACCCCCAGGTAATTCATTGCCTGCGTTCTTTCCACCGTCTCTGAACACAGCTTTACAGTTGGTGTTGGAGTGTTGACAATATGATTTTTCAAAGAGAACCAAGTCACTGTTGCCTTTGTTGGGTTGACCATTGCCCCAGCTTCGTCACACCAAGTACTTATTGAGGATATATATATATATATATATATATATATATATATATATATATATATATATATATATATATATATATATAGAGAGAGAGAGAGAGAGAGAGAGAGAGTGAGAGAGAGATGTGTCACAGGGGGAGAATATAAAGGATATGAATATGTAATTTCCTATACTTAGGTGCTCACGCACGAAGAAGCGCAACACTGACTTCTAGTGGGCCAGAGAATAAAAGGATAATAAGAAGAAAGAGAGAAAGAGCACCTTATACATTCTCCTCAGTTAACAAGAAAAGGTATAGAGAGTTTGTGTATATCACAGAGCGTTGCCGTTTGTTAGAGTTAAGTGTCACATGTGTGAATAAAATACATACATACATATGCATTTAAGATAATATGATATTTATGGCATAGTGAATGTAAAAAAAAATTATTGTTATTTTTTAAAATAAGGGTAGCGGTTCCTCCAGAGGATAGAGCGACACTCTGAAGCCCCGCGTTACCCTGTTTTTATTGTTTAGTCCTACTATGAGCCTTTGCCCACTGTGGTCCACCAATGACAGAAAAAGAGAAAAGAAAAATCACAACAACAGAAATGAGGTTCCTGAGAAGAATACTCAAAGTATCAAGAAGAGATAAGATCAGAAATGAAGAAATCAGAACTAAAGTGGGGGTTAAAGCAGCACTAGATTTTATTAGAAAGCACCAGGTCAAATGGTTTGGTCACGCAAGTAGGTTAATAGTCAACAGCATACCACAACAAGCAATGATGTACAGACCAGATGGAAACAGAGGAAGAAGCCTTCCAGGGGAATATCGATATATGAAGCCCATAATCGGGCACTCTCACGATGTTTATACTTCACCTCGACACTTCAAGGTACAAGGGGAACATGATGAGATGAGATGAGATGTTCTTTGATAATGTGGACAAAGAATGCTTGACGTTTCTGGAGGAGGATTTCCTGCAGTGGTTTTTCTGTCCTGCCTTTTCTTCACAGCTCTTGCAGTCCTGGTTGCCTCACACGTGACTGCACCCTTGCGTAATAATGTACGCCACACATTTCGGTCTCTTGCTGCAGTCTCCCAGATTTCATGATGAATTCTAAAAGCATTCAGTGAGATTTTCAGAGTGTATTAAAGCGTCTCCTCTGGCCACCTTGAGAGAGTTTACCACAACGCAAATCGCCGTAAAAAAATTCGTTTAGGAAACATGTTATCTGGCATGCGAGTTAAGTGACCAGTCCAGCGAATCTGATTCTTCATTAGTAGAGTGTAGATACTGGGCATGGACGCTCTTTCTAGGACTTCAGTGTCTGGGATCTTGTCTTGCCATTTAATCTTCAGTAGCTTCCTAAGGCAGACTGTGTGGAAGTGGTTTAATTTCCTAGCGTTTCGCTGATAAACAGTCCAGGTTTCACAAGCATATAGCAGTGTGGATAATACAACTGCTTTGTATATGTTCAGCTTTGTTTGCAGGCTTATTCCAATTCTGTCCCATACATTCTTGTACAGTCTGCCAAAGGCCGCACTGGCCTTGGAGATTCTTGCATTCACTTCGTCATCAATTTTTGCAGCTTGTGACACAGTGCTGCCAAGATAGGTGAATTTGTCCACAACACTTAGTCTATGACCGTTCACATTGATATTCGGCACAGTGTGATTATTCCCTGGAGCTGGCTGGTACATAACTACAGTCTTCTCCAAGTTGATATTGAGCCTAAAGTTGACACAGGCATGTGAGAAAGCTGAAACATTGTGTTGCATGTCTGCCTCTGAGTTGGCATATAGAGCGCAATCATCAGCAAACAGGAGCTCTCTGAGTGTGTGGCTGTTAATTTTTATTTTATCTTTCAGCCTTCTGAGATTGAATAACTTTCCATCCATGCGGTAGTTGATGTCTATTCCTATGTCATTGTTCTCGAAGGCATTCGTCAACATAGCTGAAAACATGAGGCTGAATAGTGTTGGTGCCAGGACACATCCTTGCCTCACCCCATTGGTGACAGGAAAGGAGTCAGACAGTTCACCATTTTTCCGTACTCTTGCCTGTATACCCTAATGAAATAGCAGCACTATTTGGACAAACATTCGTGGACAGCCATATGTTACCATAATCTGCCACAGTCCTTCTCGGCTGACTGTAACAAAAGCCTTAGTAAGGTCAATGAAAGTGGAGAACATTTCGCAGTTCTGTTCCTGACATTTCTCTTGCAGCTGCTGAAAATTAAGACAACAGTTCCTCGTTCTTTTCTGAAGCCACATTGACTCTCAGGAAGAAGACCTTGATCGAGATGGGCCATGAGGCGACTGAGAAGAATTCTGGCGAGTATCTTCCCTGCAGAGACGGCGGGTAATTTCACTTCCAAGACGGCGAGGCCAAAGTGGTGGCCGCAGGCGACGCAAGCGTGGAGGGGTAAGAAGTTTTAGATTTAAATGTGACCGTCTGGACCTCAGGTATACTCGCATCCTATATTGGAACTGCGCCAGCGTAAAACAACGCGGCCCTATTCTCGAATACTTGGTTTATAGGAACGACATTGTAGCACTCCAGGAGACGAGACTGGGTGATCAACTACTCAAAATGGCCGGCTTCAAATGTTTCTACAACAGACGACATCTGGGAATGTCGATTCTCATCCGTGATAGTATGGTTGATTTAGAGCTAGACATGTCTAGCTGGGACAATGACGACATACAAATACAGGCGGTCAGAGTTCAATCCGGTCTACCATTCGTATTTGTTAATGTTTATGCCCGTAACGCGTGTTTGGATACCCACCAGAAGTGGCAGTGCTTAAGTAGCATATTGGGTCATGAAAAAAATTTCATTTTCTGTGGCGATTTCAACTCTAAAGGCAGATCATGGGGAAACATTTCCTCCAACACACAGGGGGAGGAGCTCGAGACTGCACTTGGAACTATTGACCTGGTTTGTATCAACAGTGGCTGTGTCACCAGGACAGCAAGCCGCCCAGGTGATGAGGACAGTGCTATTGATCTGACGCTGGTTTCTCCTTCACTCACTACAGTGTGTAGATGGGGGTGTCCTAGGGTACCACGGCAGCGACCATCACCCTTGCAGCATATTGGTGGAAGGCAGAACCAGGCAGCACAAGCCAACGGTCAAGACTTTCCAGTATGACAGTACAGGGCAAGATGCTGACCTCATCTGGCAGAGGACTGACTGATATCAAGCCAGCTTGAGAAGCAAGGTGTTTTTCCACCTACCCTGGGAGGTTACCGTCCCAAAAGAGAAACCTGGACCAATGCAGCAGATTTTGCCCATGATGTTTATGAAGGTTTCCACTCAGTCATTGAAACCTTTGCTGCAGCGATTGATCTTGAGGACGCGTACAACAGAGTACCATTGGATTTTCTAATGCTTCAGCTTCTTGAACTCAAGATAAGTCCGTTCCTCCTTAGTTGGATCGCTGCAGCCCTCTTCCAACGGAAAGTAGTTTTTAGATGTAGCAGTTGGACTTCGGAACAAATAACACTATATCCTGACCTACTACAGGGATCACCATTATCTCCGGTTCTTTTCAACGCCTACACAGTAAGAATCACCAGCGAGCAGATCACTGGACCGGGGAGGACATTGTCATATGCCGCCGATGTTTTAGTGTATCGTCAGGGCAAGGATAGAGACCAGGTTGCTATGGAACTGCAAACCGAACTCAATCGCATAAGTACTTGGTGTGATGAAGCTGTGTCAATGGTCAACCAAACAAAGGCAACAGCGGTAGGTGCTCTTTGAATAATCATATTGTCAACACTCCAACACCAACTGACAATATGTGTTCAAAGACTGTGGGAATAACGCAAGCAATGAATTACCTGGGGATACTTTTTGATCGAAGCCTTGCTTATAACGAGCACATAGACCAGGTGATAACAAAGACCAAGCGGGGTTTGGATGCGATGCGCATGATGGCGACAGCAAACTGTGAGCAGCGCCATCTATGCCTCCTATATGAGGCGCTGGTCATGTCTGTTTTTGAGTATGTGATGGCAATCCTGACTCTCAGCCGTAAGCAAACAGAAAGGATGGAAAGGATACAAAACGAAGCTATGCGCATTATTCTTGAATGTACCTAAGATACAGAATGCAGGGCGATGCGCTACCTTCTTGATTTTCCAGCCATTGAAAACAGAATGCAAATTTGCAGAGCACGTGCCTACTTCAGAGGTAACGCAAACACACAACATCCACTGCATAGTGAAATTAGGAAGGTGAAGGGCAGCAGGTCAAAAAGAGGATGGTCGTGGTTGGGTAAAGCCGAAGACATTCTTCAACAGTTGTGTTCACTGAAGGACTTAGAACCTTGCCAGGAGTGGGTACAAGTGCCAACCGATTTCTGTACGTACTTTTCAGTTTGCATCCAACTAGACAGAAAATGCAGACAAGAAAATCCGGCTGCTTTGGAGGCGGAAGTACAAGCTTTGATCTTAGAGAATTCGTTAGACGGTGATGCTGTCATCTACACAGATGGGTCGGTAGTCCGACATGTGGGAAGATAATGAACCTTCACGGCGCGGGCCGGAGGGAGAATTGTGAAGGAGGACTCTGGTGCTTTTGTTGAGACCACAAGTAGCCTGACTTTGGAAGTTATGGCAGTAAGTAAAGCAATAACATGGCTCGAGACACAGACATTCAGTAGGGCATGTTTCCTTAGCGACTCAGTGAGCATGCTCAAACGGAGGGAGATGTGTGGGTCCGATGAGAGTGGATGCTGTCTCTGGAGCGGTCTCGGCTGACAAAGATTAGTTTCATCTTCGTGCCAGGGCATGCTGGAGTACAAGGAAATGAGCGGGCTGACAAGCTAAGGCTAAGGTGGAGGGCGGACGCGCCATGGACCAGGCTGACATTCTGAATGCTCTACGAGAAGTAAGACTTTTGCGAGAACCAATTGATGACTGCGAATCTACAACCATGGTCAGACTGCGAGAACAGCATATCAAAAGAGGAGTGGCCAAACATGAACACTACGCAGGAAGCCAAAGAAGATTAATACACCTACACAGAACTGGTGTCGTTAGCAGTTTACACGCTTCGGTATATGCAGAGGAGGGGATCCGAGCTCTTATTTACTGAATGGTTTGATGTGCAATGAAGATGATCTGTCGACTTATTAATTAACTTCCCTGCAATTGAAAGCAAAGAGATGCCTCGGTGGTTGTCACAAGATTGGCGGTTTCCTTTACGTTTGTAAGGGTGGACTATTGACGCATCCTTGAAATCTTGTGGCATGGTCTCGTTCACCCATATGTTTGTAAAGACTTGGCGAAGCTGCTCTGTTAGGACCGTCCCACCTGCCTTGTATATATCTGCTGAGATAGAGTCAAGACCAGGTGCTTTGCCGCTGGAGAGTTGCTGGATGTATTTGTTTACTTCCACTATGTTTGGCAGGTCATCAAGTGTATCATTGGTGAGAACTTGAGGAAGACTTTTGATGGTTTCATCATCGAAGAGGAAGTTGCATTTAAGATGTTGCTGAAACGCTCTGCCCAGCGTTGAAGGATTTCGTTCTTAACGGTGACCAATGTTTCCCCATCTGCACTGAGGAGGGGAACTATGCCTGGTGATGTAGAACCATAGACCGCTATCAGTGAGTCGTAGACGTTTTTCATATCATGTCTGTCAGCAGAGCCTTGAATTTCATCAGCTTTGCTGCTCAGCCAGGAGTCCCACATGTTTCTGATGCACTACTCTCTGAATGTTCTTGAAGGCATCTCTTTTTGGTGTTGACTTCGGGTCATTCAAATGTGCCTTGTGGAGAAGATGTTTTTCGGCCAGCAGTTGGTTGATGTCTTCAGAATTTTCATCAAACCAGTCTTTATGCTTTCGGGGGGCTTGACCCAGGATTTCCATAGCAGTGTTGTAAATTATGTCTTTTTGGGCTCTCCACTCTGTTTCAGCATCCTGTTTAGCTGCAGCATTGGGCTTGAGACGATATTCCAGCATATTTTCAAACGACAGCTGCATTTGCTTGCTGTTTAGGCGGGTGACATTCTTTTTTTAATATTATTTTGTTTTGTATTTTTACCCATTGAGGACGCCGTGGTGGTTTGATGTGTATGTTTATTTTCAAAACAATGAGACGATGGTCTGTCCAAAATTCGGCACCACACATGGATTTTGTCACCCGAACGCCTTGTCTGTCACTCCTCCTGACGATGACATAGTCAATGAGGAGCCAGGGTGCATCGATGATATCCTATTTCTCATGGGAAGACGGAAAATTGTGTTGGTAATCAAGAGATTGTGTTCGGCACATGTCTGAAGGAGGAGGAGTCCATTGCTGTTACAATTTCCGACTCCGTACTTTCCAATAATGCCTACTCTGGCATTGAAATCCACAAGGAGTATACGTTTGTCTCCTTTGAGAACAGATCTTAATACATTGTGCAGGTCCTCATAGAACTTGTTCTTGACATCTTCTTCATTGGTCATAGTTGGTGCGTAGACACTCACAATGGTTGGATGCTTCCTTTGATTCAGCAGGGGTAGCTTTATGGTCATAAGCCTGTCGTTTATAGCCTTTGGAAATCCAGCTAATTTGCCGACCAGGGCCGACTTAATGGCAAATACGACAAGGATTGGCGTCGTTCCTCGTTTTTCCTTCTACTCAAGAAGAATGTGTAGTCGGCACCTACTTCACAGATTTGACCTTCTTCTGCAAGTCGTGTCTCGCTCAAGGCTGCAATGTCGATGTTGTACCTGCTCAGCGCTGTCCCAATGTGCTTTTCATCTCTCTGGGCCCCAGGCGCCTTCTCTATCAAGTAGGGTGCGTACATTCCAAGTTCTGATTGCCAATGGAATATGGTTTGCTCTTTTAGCTTTACCTGTTTTTACTTTGTTTGTTGTCGACCGCAGTAAAGAGTACCCATAAACTGCGGCTAGCTGGTTAGGTAATGATGGAGCAGACAATGTTTAGGGCATCTTTTCTAGCCCCTTCCTCATGCTATGGAGGTGAGCAGTGCTTTCCTATAGGGAGCTGTTCAGTCGCTCAGGGGGC
>OY992879.1:149357180-149479680 GCA_963921405.1 Cepaea hortensis
AATTTACCTTTATTTTTGGTGTCCCGTCTAATTGCCTCTTAGCGTGGTTCTAGTGTGAGTACATACAGGATTGGTGATAATGGACACCTGTTCCTGGTGCAAAAGGAAAATTTATGTCGGTCCGCAATAGTGACAAGTTTGGAAAGCTCTGATGTAGGACATGATGCAAGTGTTGGGGAGTTCTTGTTTATGAAAAGTTTCTCGGTTGACGTTTAGAAGGAAATTTCCTAGGATAGGAGAGAAGTGTTGGTAACATTTTACAGTGATTCCACCTGGTCCTGGTATTTTTGCATTTGATTGAGTGCATGTGTTATACCTACTAATGTAAGCCCTCTGTCTAGTATGTCTTTATCTTTGTCAGATAGTTTATTTGTGTATTGTAAGAACCTATTTTGTGTTTGTGTGTTGGCTGGTTCTGCTGTATATAGGTCATTGTAGTATTGTTGGAATGTTTCTAACATATGTGTTGAATCTATTTGTGTGTTTCCTTGCATGTCTATTATTGCTCCTATGTGTATGTTGCGTTGTATGTTTTGTTCTATTGCCAGGTGTTGTTTGTTGAGAGTTTCTTGTGGCATGGTAGTGAGTTTAGTTCTAATGAATGCATCACATAATGGTGTTGCTGGTGTTGTTCTAATTGTGATTATAGTGTGTGTAGGTGTAGTACATTCCTGTCGATCTGTTTTGTGAGTTGATTACTGTTTGTATAATTCTTTCTTGTTGTAGTCTGCCGTTGTCAATGATGGATGCAGATTGTTGTGCTATATTGCTTATTGTATTCTTTTGTAGATCCCCAATTTGTGTTATTTTGTCTATGCGTTTACTATTAGTGTATGCTAATATAATGTGTTTTATGTGTTGCACATAACCTGTATGTTGGAGTTGTGTGTTGTTGAATTTCCAATGTGGGGATTGTTTTGAGGGCTGTGCATTTGTAGTGTCTTGTGATATATGCTAGTAATGCTTTGTGGTCTATGTCTTGTAATGTTTCTTGTATGTGTTTTGTGTGTATTATGTGGTGTGTTGCAGGTGTGTATATTCTTTCTAGTTTGGCTGATCTATTGTGAATCCTATTTTTGTGCGTTGTTGCAAAATTATTAGGGTGTCTGTGTCTGAAAGCGTCTTATAAATTATGTCTGTCTAAGGTATTCTGTAGTGCATCCTGTTGGTGTATGTCATTCTTGTCACTTCTCCTTAATTGTGTATTGATTCCTGTTTTACCCCCCCCCCCCCACACCTTTTACAATATCCAAATCTGAGTGTACAACATTGAAATCTCCTGCAAGGATAACATTTTGTCCTCTGTATGTTTGTGTAAGTAGGGCGTCTAATTCTTGGTAAAAAAATTGGTTGATGATTGTAATTTAGTGGTGCATGTATGTTCACTACGGTGTATGCATGCATGGTATTTTCTACCTGTATTATGGAGATTCGTCCCTGGTCATCCGTGTGTTCTAATAATATCCCACCTGTCTGATGTCTGCAGTATAGCTGTTCCTGACCCGATTTTTATGGAAGCCTAAACTAAAGCATACATTTTTGAGACCGAGCTGTCTGGTGATATGTTGTGCGAAAGCTTTTGAACATATGTTTGTTTCTTGTAGTAGTATGACGTGTGGATTGTGATTTCTTATAAGTGTGATGATGTGTTGTAATTTTGTACGCATATCACAAATGTTTAAAGTAAAAACAATTAAATCAATAGTCACTGTAAAGTTAGTAAAAAAAAAATAAATGAGGTATAATTACTATATAAATTCATACACAAAGTTGTTATCCATGATGGGCACTTCTAGACGAGCATGTTGTCAGTAACAAAAGTGTATGCGAGAGGATCATCTTGATCCTCGTTCTTATCACTTGTGTCGGTGTCTACAAAGAGAGTGTTTGGTATGCTGTATGTATCTTCTTCTCTTGTACTTGTTTTTCCTTTTGTTCTTCTTGTTCATTTTCCGTTGTCTTGTCTGTGGTGTCTTTGATCTTTTCCTTCTTTTCTGGTATGTATCTAGTCGGTGATATATCGCCTGTTTCTGTGTCAAAGCTGTATTTTGACTGTAGTAGTCTTCTGTCAGACCATTTTCTCTTCATTGGATTGCTGACGATTTGAAAACTGTCAGTCTTCATTCTTTCTATTGTTTTCTTGTGTGTTATTTTCTTGTGTGTTCCTCTCTTCTTATGTGTTGATTTGACGATTGAAAGATTGTGTAAGTTCAGTTCTTTTCTTTGGAGAAGTTTCCCTTACGTGTGGTGGGAAATTCTTCTTGGCTTTGTTCACCATATGCTGCTGCGGATGGTGTCATCGGTGGTCGTCTACTAGGACATTTATTTGCCCAGTGGTTGTCTTGGCCACACGCCGGACAATTGGTCTTTCTCCCCGGCATTGTGATCAACACTGTGATTATTGTTCGTAATACCAGTAGTGTAGATCCGTATGTAATGGGGGACTCCCTTTTTTGGATTGCATAGTGCACCAGACTTGTCAGACCCTTCTTTATCCCGAAAACATCAGCCTTGATCTTGAAAACCTCTTGATCTTTAAAAATACAAAATGCCTTCCGGTCCCCAGCTTGGTGGTTAGGCATTGGACTAGTAGTATATGGTTCCTTCGCCCTGCTACTGAGTGCGTGGCGCGACTCTGTGAGCTGTGATATTCAAGTGGAATACTTTTACATGACCGCTTTTGTTTGTACAGTGACCTGCAATTTCGGAACAATGGCTAGCCGCTGTTGCTGAATTGACAGCTTTGCCTTGTCGGTTCACGAGTGTATTTTTCCGGAGACTCCTGGGAGAAGGCGCTGAAGAGTTCGTGCTTAATGCGAAACTTTCGGCGGGTCACCCTGAGGAACGAGACCGAGCCATTTGAGAAAACCCGGGTCAATGAGGTCGTTCTGGTGACTGCCGATTCCATCGACGTGAACTGTGGTTTTCGTGGATGACTTTTGTGTTGGCATTCTGGCGGCGGCATTATGCACAGTGTACCTGTGCGGGTTGTTGGATTGCCTAGACTCCTGTCTATTCCACTTTTCAGATTGGACAGTGGGGAGCATTTTGTATGATATTCACTGGCACAGGAACGGAGCATAATGAGAACGATCCGTTGCCGTGAAGTTGGAACCTCGACTAACGACTAATCTCAGCCTCGTCATCTCCTGTAAAACTGTGCACCTGTTATTTGACTCTTTCTGGAGCAATCGCGACAGGTAACCATTAAAGGATCAGCCAGTCTCTTTCCTTCTCTAGATGTTCTAGAGCAGTGGTTCTCAACCGGTGGGGAATTCCATAGGGGGGGGGGGGGGTTGGGGTTTCCAAGGGAGGGGGGGGGGATACAGATTATTTCAAGATTGCGTTAATACAAGAACCGATTACTTGATCTTGTTTTTCCCTTCATACTTTACGTTTCTGTACGTCCCACCCTTCTAAAATTCATTAAATAAAGTAAGTAGACCCACCAATCACG
Organism: Cepaea hortensis; assembly: GCA_963921405.1. Lineage (NCBI taxonomy): Eukaryota > Metazoa > Mollusca > Gastropoda > Stylommatophora > Helicidae > Cepaea > Cepaea hortensis. The sequence continues at coordinate 149,360,638 of OY992879.1, forward strand.
TTTTATGTGGACGTCTAGACTTATTTATTTTTAGCTTCAATTATTACGTATATTGTGTAGGGGCAGGGGACATTTTTAGGTAGGAAATACGAAAGGGGGGGGGGTATGACGTTCTAAAAATATGGTGGGGGCGGGGAATGACGTCCTAAAAATATGGTTAAGGGGGGCAGGGCCAAAAAAGGTTGAGAACCACTGCTCTAAAGATATATCTATCCATAGGATTGTTAACGAGAACTTTTTACCTGGTAACTTTTCATACACGGCCTTCTGCGCCTCTGCTGACAGGTGACAGTACCACCTAGTGGGAACCTAGAACCTATGCAGGTCAACGATTCCCCCAGAAGGCAAACCTCCTGGACCAGTTAGGGCACTCACAATAAATGCTGGTGTTGATGTAGCGGCTGCCCCAGGACCAGTAATCGAGCAAACTATCGTGCCGGGCTGGAGGAGTTGCTGGACTTGTAGTCGTCTCTTGGAATTGCACATGCGGTAATATTGTAATACATGTCGATAATTTGTTATTTTCGGTAATAATAATTCTAAAGTAAATTCACAGTATCCTTTAGAACATCAATTCCAAAGAATAACGCACCACAGAATTCGTTTCAATGTTTTACGCTTATAATTGCAGTTCACGTTAGTGAGCAATATTATTTATGATAAGGAATTTGGGCCATTCACAGGCCAGACAAAAATTCTTGTGTTTGTGCATTGTTGCTGCGTGTTAATGAAATGTCCGGATATTTAATGTAATATCGAGGACAAATGAAAAAAAAAAAAACGTTATACAATTCCCACAAATGCAAAATAATGCCATAACTTTTACACAATCTTTAAAGATTGCTTAAAATTATTATCCCCTCGTTTGTAAACTATATCGCTGTCATTAATTTTTATAAACAATTTATGAAAGATTAACATAAATACCACAATTCTTTAAATCACATACTACTAGTATGTTACCTTTAGTAATGTCAAGTGAAGAAAAATAAAACAGTAATGGTGTTATGTCCCTTTCAACAATCGTAAATGCATGTTCCTTATATTTTTGGTATATTATTGTTATATGCAGGTCTCTCTGTCTAGAGGTTACACGACTTTCTCCGTAATCTTGTATACTTTCGTAAGTAACGTGACATTGCGCGAGAATCGGTAGCGGTTCTTTCCTCGTCGTCTCAAAGTGTGTCTCAAAGAGTCAGCTGGTGAAATTAGAGCTCCATACAGAATGAAGCTATACGGGTCATTCTGGGATGCACCAGAGACACTCCAGTAGTGTGTATGCGTTACATCCTTGGTCTGCCTACTGTTGCTGGTAGGCACAAGGTGATGCAAGCGAAGGCATACCTCAGAGTAGCTGCAGACACAGATCACCCGTTGCATGAGGCGCTGGACGTAGTTAAGGGTCAGAGACTGATAAGAGGGAAATCATGGATGGCTCAGGCGGAGGATACGATCAGACAGGTGTGCTCCTTGGAGAACATCAGGCGAGTAGAGGAGTGGGTCAGAGTGCCAGCCGTGCAGTCAGACTTGTGCAGAGTTATAATCACATTGAGCAGGGAGTGCAGGGAGTGGCCAGCAGGAGCCACGGAAGTGTAAATTCAGCAACTAATTCAGGAAAATTCTCGCCCGGGTGATGTGATTATCTACACGGATGGGTCGGTGTTGAGAGGTAGGAGAAGTGCCTGGGGGTTCTTGACAAAAACTAATGGTCGGCGTTTGGTGCAGGAGAGCCTGGCGTATGATGACACTACATCTAGCTTAAGAATGGAGGTGGAGGCGGTCAGTGCAGCTTTCCGCTGGATAGAAAAACGATACATACACACATTGTGATTGTAACTGACTCAGAAAGCATGCTGAGAAGGGTGAGAACAGGCAAGCTTCGTGCAGAGTGGCTTGCTTCGCTTCGGAGGTCACGTGTAGCAAGCATCACCTGGATCTTTTCTCCTGGGCATGCCGGTGTGCTGGGGAATGAACAGGCGGACAGATTGGCTGGCTCGGCAGAACTTGGTGGAGTATTGATGCATGACGAGGCAGATGTGGTTGCGGCCTTGTGGGAGCACGTGTACACCTCGAAGGAGCAAATGGATCACCATAGTCTGGTTAGAATGAGGCAGCGAGGAGTGACGAGGGGATCTGGCCGAGGCTCGACGCTCAGAGGAAAGGCGAGACGGACATATAATCAGAATATTACTGGAACTATTAATGTTGGAATTCTTCGCAGGTTGCTGAGGATGGGGACGGAGCGCTTATGGGAATGTTTCGAATGCTGTGATGTCGGTTCCTAAATCAATCAATCAATCAATCAATCCTCGTCGTTAACTTAGGGGTATGTGAGCTGGTCGCCCAGAAACCAATGGCAAACTACTGAGCGTAATCTTGCCAAGAAATCAACAATCAGCTGAAAGAGGCTGATGTTGACAGCGATGACCTGTAAAGGATATGCGAAAAATTTGTTTTATATAGTATTGCTTACATGATATAGTTGTGGTATATTGTTGTTATATAGTATTGCTTACTTTATATAGTTTTGGTATATTATTGTTATACAAGTATACTATTGCTTGCAAGTATAGCATTTTTTTCCCCGCTTTTCCAGGATATTGCGGTCAACACAGCATCTTTAAGCTGTATGTTGATTCCTAGGCTAGATTACGCTCATCAGCACACCACGACTTTCTGAGCGACCGGCTCCATACTCTCATAAGTCACTGGGGCGACTCGACCCGCTTCTAGTTCTCGTGCGCTCACTTCAACCACGAGAGTATTTGGGCTTACGGAGAAAGCTGCCAAATCCTCGAACAGGGAGACGGCAAGTATAGTATTGCTTGCTTGATATAGTTTTGGTATATTATTGTTATATATTATCGCTTACTTGATATTAATTAATTAATTAATTCATTCATTCATTCATTCATTCATTAATCCATTAAGTAGCATGTCCTTTGCAGAACATCGCTCCTATAACATTCTTCCGAAAAACTTCTCGGTCATAAGCAAGATGTCCCGCGTCAGATATACCCATCTGGAGATCGTCTGCCATATCTTGCACCCATCTTCTCTTTGGCCTTCTCCTTCCTCTCTTCCCGGGCGTATACCCCTTCATTATTGTTCTCTCCAAAACTTCATAACGTTTCAAGTAACCAAAATATTTCAATGTTCTGTGTTTCCCCGTCGTTAGTAGCCAACCTTCTTCAATATTCAGATCTTGTCGTACATTTGTTCTTTTCTGTATCAAGATATTCTTAGAACTCGTCTATAACATTTATATTCACAGGCTTTTATGCGCTGCTCAGCTTGTTTAGTAAGTGTCCAGGTATCAAAGGCGTATGTTGCAATGGGAAGGAAGCATTCTCTGAAAAATCTAAATTTGTATAGATCTATTTGTCCAACGCCACAATGTATTCAGTCGTTTAAGTTTATAAAGGGCAATAAATATTCGTCTTTTAATTTCTTTCATTGTGTCACCATTGTTGGTAATTAATGACCCAAGATATTCGAAATGGTCCACCAACTCCAATTTTCCTCATTAACATATATTTATTTCTCCATTGTAGTTTTATCTGTATGCATTATCTTTGCTATTGCTATGTTAAGATATAAGTTGGAATTTTCACTATTCTTAATATGAGAATAGGTTTAAATTAAATTCTCTGCACTTCCCTATTATTAAACGCATGTTGAGTATGTGATCTCTTGTTCCTCTTCCTTGTCTAAATTCCATCTTTTGGCCATATACCATATTGCTTGATATAGTTTTTGTATATTATTGTTTTAGTATTGATTGAGTTTTATAGTTTAAAAAAAAAATAAGTGCCCGCCATCCCATAGGGGCTAGAGCCGCCCCACGGGGTCACCACGTCCCTGTATGTCGTTCAGATGACCGCCTCTGCTAGTGACCCTGGCAAGATACTACATTTTTATCTTAGTTATAAGGCCGTGATTAAGGAATTTTGGCCTTTTACAGGCCGGACAAAAGTTTGTTTTCTTTCTTTTTTAGTAAACAACTTTGGCCTTTACATGCCAGATAAAAAGAAATGTTTTCCCTATGTGGCATTTGGTTTAGAAACTTGTATTTCATCCAAAGCAGTGTGTAATGTGTGTTACTTTTGTATGTGTATATCGCAGAACCTTGCCGTTTGTTAGTGTGAAGTGACACATGTGCGAATAAATCAAATACATTCATATAAACATATGATAATATAACATTTACTGCATTCCATGTATATGCTTTCTTCCGATCATTAAAAGTTTACCCGAATGTATGGTCCTCCTGTCCTTCTCTCCCTCCTTTTTTCTCTCTCTTCTTCTCTCTCTCCCTCTCTCTTTCTCTCTATCTCTGTCTTACTCTGTCTGTCTGTCTGTCTGTCTGTCTGTCTGTTTGTCTGTCTGTCCGTCCGTCCGTCCGTCCGTCCGTCCGTCTGTCTGTCTGCCTGCCTGCATGCCTACCTGCCTGCCTGCCTACCTGTCTGTCTGTCTGTCTGTCTGTCTGTCTGTCTGTCTGTCTGTCTGTCTGTCTGTCTGTCTGTCTGTCTGTCTGTCTGTCTGTCTGTCTGTCTGTCTGTCTCGAGATAACAGCATATTGAAATCTATGGGCTTGGACAATAAACTATAAATTATCATTTCCCTTAAAATGTTGCTTCCCAACAATTACTGAGTCACAAAGTTGTAGAGGCGAAAGACTACATTTTTGTTGATGTTCAATTCCCTGTCTGTCAGATAAAAGGTTGTGGTGTATTCTTCGGCATTGAAACCACATGTTTTTCCGTTTGCTTCTAGCTTCTCTTTGTATGTAAATCTTGTAGTGTTAGTCCTCCTTGTTTGTTATCTTGTATTAATGTTTTGTGTTGTATATTGTGAATTGTGTTGCTGAAGATGAAATGTCTGATGTGTTTGTTTAATGTCTGTGATTGTCTGTTTTGGAGTAGCTAAATATTTTATCTTAGGAATGATGAAGGTGTTTACAACAGTGCGTCTTGTAAACATTGTTGATGTCTTGTATTTGTATCTATATATTATGTCTATAATTTTTTTTATGTCAGTGAATCCTATGTTTCTGTGTGTGTTTTTCTAGGATAGCATGGAAATGTGATCCCACATATCTTCATGTTGTCTTTGACTGTTAGATCCGGGTGGGGATTGGGGCGGGGGGGGGGGGGAAATCTTATCTATTCTTCTACTTTCCAAGGCCCATTATTTTAGATATCTGTATGTTTATTTTGGCCCCACTTCCCTCACCAAACTGTGTAAAGTTTTGAAGTATGTTTACAATATAAAATAACACAAAGTAATGCAGCTTTATATAGTAGAATTACGAGAAACACAGAACGTTGCGGCGACTAGCCTTCATCAGCAAACACATACATACACAAAACACAACATATAGTCACGGAGAAAACCCTCCGGTAACAACATTGAGGCATGATGACGGGATGAGAGGAAAAAAAGATGAAAAAAAAAATGAAAGCAATGAAGAGAAAATGAAAATTTTGAAGACAAAAAATGTTTCTACTTACCTCAGAATCCGAAAATGTGTCCTCTCCGTGACTATATGTTGTGTTTTGTGTATGTATTTGTTTGCTGGTGAAGGCTAGTCGCCGCAACGTCCTTTGTGTGTCGTAATTATGTAATGAAAAAGCTGCATTACTTTGTGTTATTTTATATTGTTTCCTTTTTCACAGCTTTACAGCAGTTCTACCAAATTTTATTCATGTTTTTATGAAGTATGTTTATTATGTTGTGGTGGCTGTAGGGAAGAAATCGGTGTCATCTGTATAAGAAATTAATTACCGTTCCCCAAACCCGTGTATAAATGTTTCTTTAATGTTGGTGTCCTGTCTGATTGCTTCTAACACTGGTTCTAGTGTGAGTACATATAGGATTGGTGATAGTGGACACCCTTTTCTGATAGATCTTGTGATCCTCAAACTGGCAGTGAGTGAAAGATTCACCAATACCTTACTTTCAGGGTTTTATACAATATGTCTATACACTGTCGACAGTACTGTCCCATGTTGCAGTGTACTAGTGGTTTGTGTAAGTATGAATATGAAATTTTGTCAAAGACCTTCTCTTGGTCCAAACGACAAGAGGGAGGTTGGGCAGTCTTTCTAGTGGGTATATGTGATGATATCCAGACTTGGCTATGGGAATGTTATTCCCATGGGAAAGCTCCCATGGGATGAGATGGGATGTGACAGGCATACATTACCATGGGATGGGATGGGATGGGACTGAAAAATATGTTCCATGGACAAGCCTGATGATATCTCTAATAAAGAGTGAATATTTTTGTATGTTTCTGTGATGTATGCTGCAGTATTTACCTGCTGGGTGTATTAGTAATGGCATGATCGTTTTTTTTTTTCTGCAATTGATTTTGCTAAAATTGCGTAGTCTGTTGGGGAGTTCTTGTTTGCAAAAAGCTTCTTTGTAGACGTTTAGAATTACATTTCCTAGGATAGGAGAGAAGTGTTGGTAGAATTCTACAGTGAGTCCATCTGGTTCTGGTGTTTTACCTTTGATTGAGTGCATGTGTTATGACTGCTAATGTAAGCCCTCTGTTTAGTATGTCTTTATCTGTGTCAGACAGTTTCTTTGTGTATTGTAAGAACCTATTTTGTGTTTGTGTGTTGGCTGATTCTGCTGTATATAGGTCAGTGTAGTATTGTTGGAATGTTTCTAATATATTTGTTGCCTCTATTTGTGTATTTCCTTGCAAGCCTATTATTGCTCCTATGTGTCTGTTGCGTTTATGGTTTGCTCTATTGTCACGTATTGTTTGCTGGAAGTTTCCTGTAAAATGTTAGTGAGTTTAGTTCGTAGGAGTGCACCACTGAATGTGTGTTGCTGGTGTTGTTCTAATTGTGATTCTAGTGAAATATTTCACCTTTCATTTTTTTTTCTAAACGTTTATTTCATACAAAGAAATGTATATTTACAAGATGTAATGTATGTTTCTTTCGGTGGAGTATGTTACAGTGCGTTGCCGTTAGTTAGTGTTAAGTCAAGTTAAGTGTCACATGTGTGAATAAAACAAATACATGCATATGCATTTAAGATAATATGACATTTATTTAGTGCATGTAATTTTTTTTAAATTTTTTTTAAAAGGGCTATCGGTTTCCACAGAAGATAGAGCGGCACTCTGAGGCCTCCGCGTCCCCTTGTTTTTATTGTGGGCCCTTTAATCCCACTATGAGCCTTTGCCCACGGTGGTCCACCAAGGCCCACATCTACTGTGAGTAGTTGTGAAGTTTGATTGATCATCTCGGCCCCTGGCCAGACCAAGTGCTGTGTATTTTTTTTTTTTTTGGCCCTTCAAAGGCCTGACAAAAATTTCAATGTAACTTTATTTCTTAATGTGGCATTAAGACGGATAAAACAGTCATTTTAATATCGTGGAGAAATGGCAATAGGTGTTAGAAAATTATCAGGTTTATAAAATAAAGCCATTAATTTTACCCAAACTTTAAAGATTACTTAAAATTATTATCCCATCCTTTATGCCGCACATAACTGTCGTTAATTTCTCAGAAAATGTTTAAATTGATTTAGATAAATACTACAATTATTTAAATAACATAATACATTTATGCCTCCGTTAGTAATGTCCCTTGTTATGTTGTTATGTCTCTGTCCAATATTTTAAATACATATGTCCCCACCTCGGCATCAACACGAAGGAGTGAAAGCTTGAATTCATTCAGCCATGCTGACCTCCAGAGGTAGCCATTCCATTCCATTCCATTGTTTGGTACGAATACCCCCTTTCAGCCTTCGTTTTCCGGCTTAGCTATGTAGGGTGCTTATGGTGCAGCTTGTAGTTTGTCTTTCGTACTTTGGAGTGCTTGTTATCAGCTTCCCGGCTTCTGATGGGTTAATTGCGTTCGTTTCTTTCTTGATGAGGTTTTTCATGTCTGGTCAGATTCGAGCGCTTGTTGAGGCCCGGCGTGATTGTGGTCCCACCCCATCATATGGTGCTGTTTCCTTCAGGGAGTTTTACCAGTTGTCGTCTCTCCTGGTGTTCCTTCTATTTCCCCGTTGTGAGTTGCCTTCGAATCTTCTCGGCGTTCGCCAGTCGGGTCTTGGTGGTGAGCGATATCGTTCTTCCTCTGTTGCTTCTTCGTCTGTTTGTGCTTTTGTATCCTCTGGTTCGGGTGTGGCTGTCTGGATCTTGGTCTGGAGCAGGTCGAACGTCTCATTAAAAGTTTCTTGTATTTTAAGTAGCTGTTTATCCGTCTCATCCTTTATAATAGCCATTCGCGCGTAGTCCTGAGCTATCTGCTGCTGGACTTGCTTCATTTCGTTGAGGATGCGCCGAGCGTTCGTTTTCTGTGTTTCTTGCTTCTTGTCGTTTTCTTTCTCCCTGCTTGATAGCCTTTCTTCTGTCTCAGCCTGTATAACAGCCATCCGGGCGACATCCTGCTCGATCTTCTGCTGAACTTGCCTCGCCTCGTCCAGGATGCGCTGAGCAGCTGTTATCTGTGTTTCTTGCGTTTGGTTTTTTCCTCCTCCATGATGGTGAACTTTGATCGCAGGTCCTTCAGTTGGCCTTCCAGTTGTGCTTTGTCCCTTTTGGTGAGTTGATTTGTGACCTCGTACTGCCTCCTAGCTTCTTTATAGGGCAGGTTAGTCTTGATGGCGATCTTCATGGCTTCCTTGCTGTCTTGGTGGCAGGGGCAGCCGAGGTACCTGGCGCCGTGGTTGCCGAGGCAGTTGGCGCATTTTTTGTTATTGTTAGGCCTTCTGAAGTCCTTGTCGAACTTTGCGTGCTGGCACTGGCTGTATGGATGAGGTCCAGAGCAGTATCTGCAAACCTCAACCTCACTCTTGCAGGTGGCACGGGTGTGCCAAAGCTTCTGGCACTTAGAGCACTGCAGCACTCTGGGTATGTAGTGCTCTGGAACTTGGTCTCTCTTGTCCCATCTGATGTATTGAGGGATCAGTCGGTCCTCTGATGTTACGACGACGACAGTAGAGGGGATGCTGTTCTTTCCGATGATCCTCTCGGCAATGGTGATCTTGAGTTTGTGGTTTTACCTTGTTAGCAACTCCCTGATCTGGTCGTTGGTGAGATGGGTCTTGACTCGTTTGATGACCCATCGTTTCATCATGTTGTGTCGGCTGGCTTCCAATAAGATGCCGTGGTGGAGCTTGATGTCGGCTTTTTCATCTTGTGTTATCTTCTTCATAAGTGCTGTGGTCTTTGGGTTGTTGTTGAGGGAGACTACTACTCCCTCATGTGTCTTGCGCAGCTGGTTGATGCTGTGTCGTCCCAGCTCGTTTTCCAACAGACTGATTAAATTGTCTGTTGGTAGCGCCGACAGTTTAGCTTCATCCACGCTTGTCTGTTTGAGCAGTATCCTGCCGGTGAAGTCCTCAGATGTTGCTGTTGTTTCCTCCTGTGTGGAGGTCACTGGTAGACTGGGCTGCATCGTCTTGGAGCTGGATGGTACTTCCCGGCTGCTGCTGGCTTGAGATGTGGTTTCTTCATCAACTGGGACGGCTTCAGCTGGTGTAGGAGCCGGACTGCTATTCGTAGATACAGAGTCAGCAGTCGTAGCGGCCTTCCTCGCCTCTACCTTCTTCTTTCCGGCTGTGTATAGCGCGTGTCTCTGCGCGGCATTTTTAACGCGAGGCATCCTCTGCGTTAACCGATAAGGCGACTTGATCTCGATAGCGCGTCGAGTCCCTCGTGGCAGAGGTAGCCTTTACTTGGTAGACTTTTATAAGGAAGCCGCCGAGGATAGGACAGAAGTGATGGTAGAGTTCTACAGTGAGATCCGTCTGGTCCTGGTGATTTGTCTTGTGATGATGAAATCATTATGTAACTCATAAATTTCTACTAAACGCTGAGAATATATATATATATATATATATATATATATATATATATATATATATATATATGCCGGTCTCTCTGGCTGTGGGGTTACAACACTTTCTCTCTGTAATCCCGTTTATCACGCAGAGTCTCGCAGCGGAGCGAGAACTGAGGTGGTTCGACCCCCGCTCGTGACTTGCGGATACTGAGCCGGCCGCTCAGAAAGCAATGGCAAACTACTGAGCGTAATCTTGCCAAGAGATCAACAGACAGCTGAAAGATGCTGCTGTTGACAGCTAAGTCCTGTAAAAGGATACGCAAAACATTTATTTATTTATATATATATATATATATATATATATATATATATATATATATATATATATATATATATATATATATATATATAGCATTATGTGTTAATCAGTTTTACTTTAGATGTGTTATCCCACATTCGATTATACCATTATCGGTAGCCCGTTCAACCCCAGAAGGATTCCAGGATTCATCCCTGCCTCATATTAATATTCATGTGACCGAGTCAGCCAAAAATAGGATATTAATAATAATAATAATAATAATAATAATAATAATAACAACAACTTTCCGTGTGTGTGTGTGTGTGTGTGTGTGTGTGTGTGTGTGTGTTTAAACTTGTATTTTGTACAAAACAGTGTGTATTTACAAGGAACATTGTGTGTTTTGAGGGTGGGGGAGGGGATACATTCACATACATAAGTGATATAATATACATTAATAGGCCCACATATCCGGATGGATAAGAACGCGTATTCTTAAACATCCAGTGTGCTGATGCCGAGGTTAGCGGTTCAACCCCTACACCGGACAGTTGGGATAAAATGTTAACCTGTCGTCCTTGACTTGAAGACGTTAATTACAAGTACCTCTGAAGTCGGAATGGGTTCGCCTGATGGCGAGGGTCACTGTTAATAGGGAAAGATAACCCACACGCAAAATTCCGTCCATCACTGCTATAAATAGTGTTTATGGACTACGCTTGAGTTCAAAGCGAGCGAGAGCCAGAAGAAATATACATTAATGGCATGGGGCAATTACAGACACATGACTTGTATATCTTCCTCTACACACGGTGTATGTTTTCCTCATCACTCTCTCTCTCTCTCTCTCTCTCTCTCTCTCTCTCTCTCTCTCTCTCTCTCTCTCTCACTCTCTGTCTGTCTGTCTGTCTGTCTGTCTGTCTGTCTGTCTGTCTCTCTCTCTCTCTCTCTCTCTCTCTCTCTCTCTCTCTCTCTCTCTCTCTCTCTCTCTCTCTCTCTATTTTGCAAATGTTTATTGAGTGTTGAATATATTGCATTCTGCATGGTACGTAAGCTTACACGCGTCCTGTATGTTTAGTGATTTGTACTTGTAGCAACGTGCTTTGCATGTCTAAAGTGAAATATGCGACTATTTATTGCATTCTCATCACTGTGTGTGTGTGTGCGTGCGTGCGTGCGTGTGTGTGTGTGTGTGTGTGTGTGTGTGTGTGTGTGTGTGATGCTGATGATGCTGGTGTTTACCTTATTTCGTGCATCCTTTTAATAAACCCACATTTGACCGAATTTCTTACATATTTTATGTAGTCTCATTTACAACTAGAAAATATATAGACTTAATGTTACACTGTAGTTAAAGGGTGATGAGACATTTTTTCTAAAACTAGAATTGTTCGAATTTAAACAACCCTAACATTTTCACTAAGTATTAGTATATCTACTGGGTTATTTGCTGTGTTAAATGTTCTTACCTTGTATTGCTTGCATACATGTTGTGTAGAATTGTGGTAACGGGACTTAATAATGTTGCGTTTTGTTATCTATTTACTTACATGGGTGTATTCTAATTGTAATGTAGAGTAATGCTAGTGAGTGTTGGTCTGGATGATTGATGATGTGACATACATGATTGATTCTTAATGCTTGTATTGTGTTGTGCAAGTCTTGTAGTGCTAGTCCTCCGTGTTTCCTATCGTGTATTAAAGTGTTGTGTTGTATACTGTGAATTGTGTTGCTGAAGGTGAAATTTACGGTGTGTTTGTTTATGTGTGTATCGTCTGTTATGAGGTATATAAGACTGTAGCTAAATACATTATCCTAGGAATGATGAAGGTGTTTACAACTGTGCTTCTTCCAACAATGGTTGCCTTGTATGTGTACCTATTTAGTATGTCTATAATTTGTTTTTTTCAGTGAATGCCATGTTTCTGTGTGTATTTTTCTGGGATCGAATGAAAATGTGATTCCATATATTTTCATTATTTCTGTGGCTGTTTAATCTGGATGGAAATCCGCTTTATTCTTCCACTTTTCCAGAGGCATTATTTTAGACTTCGGTATGTTTATTTTGGCCCCACTTCTTTCACAAACTTAGTGTCTGAAGGTGTGAAGTATGTTCGTCATGGATGTGTTGGTCGTAGGGAAGAAAGCGGTGTCACCTGCATAAACAATTAATTTCCGCTCCCCAGACACTTGTATAAATGTACCTTTATTGTTAGTGTCCCGTCTAATTGCTTCTAAGTGTGGTTCTAGTGTGAGTACATACAGGACTGGTGATAGTGGATACCTTTGTCTGACAGATCTTGTGATCCTTAAACAGACAGTTAGTGAATGATTCACCAACACCTTACTTTCAGGACTTTTATACAAGATTTGTATCCACTGTCTATAGCAGTGTTTCCCAACGTGGGGCCCACGCCCCACAGGGGGGCAATTTGACTGTTAAAGGGGGCAATTCGAAAATGGAAGAAATCGGCTGAATATAACAAAACGGGGAGACTTGAGGCTGAAGTTAACTAAATTGGAACCTGACATAAGATCTCTTTGCAGCAAGCATCAAGCGCAAGGATCTCACTAAATTTAAATAATAAATAATTACTAATAATTAAAATAATATAGAAAAATCTTTCATTAAAATTATTTTGTACTTGAATTTCAGTTCTCCATTATATGTTCTGAAAATTTACTTACTGTATTTGCTCAATAATTACCTAGTGATTTCTTCCTAAAACCTATCATTCAAGTTTCTTTAGTGAACATTTCAATTTTTGAATATTAAAAATAATGTATATGTTGAGGGGGGGGGGGCGGGGGGAGGGGGGCAATATGAATTTTAGAAAGGCTTAAGTGGGGCATGGCACAAAAAAAGGTTGGGAAACACTGGTCTATAGCATTGTCCTATGTTGCAGTGTGATAGTGTTTTGTGTAAGTATGAGTGTGACAACGGCCTTCTTCTGGTCTAGCGATAAGATTAACAATCTGTCTGGTGTGTGTATGTGATGAAATCTCTAATGAAGTGTGTATGTTGGTATATGTTTCTGTGCTGAATACTGCACTGTTGGTCTGGGTTTATGAGTGATGGCATAAATGTTTTTAATTTATTTGCAAGTGATTTTGAATGTTGTAGTCTGTGTTTAATAATGAGATGGGTCTATAGTTTCTCAGGTGTGTCTTGTCTGTGTTGTCTTTAGATATGAGTGTTATGTAGGACATGATGCCAGTGTTGGGAAGTTCTTGTTTGTGAAAAGCTTCTCGGTAGACGTTTAGAAGGAAATTGCCTAGGATAGGAAAGAAGTGTTGGTAGAATTCTACAGTGAGTTCATCTGGTCCTGGTGTTTTGTGATTTTGCATTTGATTGAGTGCATGTGTTATACCTACTAATGTAAGGACTGTGTCTAGTATGTCTTTATCTTTGTGTATTGTAAGAACCTATTTTGTGTTTGTGTGTTGGCTGGTTCTGCTGTATATAGATTAGTGTAGTATTGTTGAAGTGTTTCTAATGTATGTGTTGTCTCTGCGTGGTGTTTGCTGTGAGTTTCTTGTGACATGGTGGTGAGTTTAGTTCTAAGGAGTGCATCACATAATTTGTGTTGCTGGTATTGTCTTATTGTGGTTCTTGTTTTGTTTTTAGAACTGACATAGGTTTTAGTTTGTACAGTGGTGCTGGATCTTATACGGCATAGGACATGATCATCTACCCCTTTCTCTTGTTATCACCTCCCATCTTGAAGTGCTTGCATCGCTTGATGCTGAGCTGTTTTCTTTATTTGCATTCTGCGCATTCCATACGCCGTACAATCGTCCTTGTGGTTTTAGCCTTCTTTCTAAACACAGGCTTAGACTGACTACCATAACCACTCTGTTTTCTGTCGTAACGCCTTTTACCCTGTGCATAGAGTGAGGCTTTTCCTGCTTATACTGGGTGACTTTGTGTGCTGTTTGTACTTTTTTTACGCTTGCAAAATGTTCGACGCTCGGCACGTTAACCATGGTAAAATCACATATGAAAAGGGAAGTTTACGTTTCTAATGATTGTAGTGAAATTTTGGGCCTTTTACAGGCCGGACAAAAATAACACCTATGGACCATCTGCATCTTATCAATACAAGTATAAAACATTTTATGTAATATCGAAACGAAATGCCAAAATGGTTTATAAAATTGTCAAGCATGTAAAATAAAGCCATCATCTTTACACAAACTTTGAAGATTACTTAGAATTTTTATCACAGCGTGTATGCTGCACATAACTTTCGCTAATTTCTATAAACATTTTATAAATGATTTAGATAAATACCACAATTATTTAAATTACATAATACATTTATGCTTCCTTTAGTAATGTCCCTTGAAATAGCTCTCTTACCACTATATTATGTACATGTGTTCCTACCTCGCCATCAACACACCGGAAGTATAAGAGTGAAAGCTGGCATTCACTCAGCCATGCTGACCTCCAAAAGTAACCTTCACTTGGTAGACTTTTATAAGGAAGCCGCCGAGGATAAAACAGAAGTGATGGTAGAGTTCTACAGTGAGTCGTATGGTCCTGGTGATTTGTCTTGTGATGATGAAATAATTATGTACGTCTTAAATGTTTTACTAAACGCTGAAAAGATATACATATATGTGATAGGCACGTCTAGACGAGCATGTTATCAGTAACAAAAGTTTATGCGAGAGGATCATCTTGATCCTCGATCTTATCACTTGTGTCGGTGTCTACAAAGAGAGTGTCTGGTATGCTGTATCTTCTTCTCTTGTACTTGTTTCTTCTCTTGTTCTTCTTGTTCCGTTTCCTTTGTCTTGTATGTGGTGTCTTTGATCTTTTCCTTCTTTTCTGGTATGTATCTAGTCGGTGATAGATCGCATATTAATGTGTCAAAGCTGTGTTTTGACTGCAGTAGTCTTCTGTCTGCCTATTTTCTCTTTATTGGATTGCTGACGATTTGAAAACCGTTAGTTGTTATTCTTTGGGCTGTATTCTTGTGTGCTATTTTCATGTGTGCTTCTGTCCTCTTGTGTGTTGACTTGACTAGTGAAAGTTTGTGTCAGTTCAATTCTTTTCTGTGGAAGAGTTTCTCTTACGAGTGGCGGGAAATCTTCTTGTCTGTGTACACCAACTTCTGCTGCTGTTGGTGTCATCGGTGGTCGTCTACTAGGACATTTATTTACCCAGTGGTTGTCTTGGCCACACGCCGGACAATTGGTCTTTCTCCCCGGCATTGTTATCAACACTCTGTGATTATTACTCGCAATACCATGTGACTCAATGGACTGTGCTGTTTGCACTTTTTGTGCTTGCAAAATGTGCGGCGCTGTTTCGGTACGTTAATTTTTTTGTTCTTGTTCGCATATCTTTTACAGGACATCGCTGTCAGTATCAGCATCTTTCAGCTGATTGTTGATTTCTTGGAAGGATTACGCTCAGTAGTTTGTTGTTGCTTTCTGAGCGACCGGCTCATATACCCCGTATGTTACCGACACGGAGAGAACCGCTACCGATTCTCGCTCACGTCACGTTACTCACGAAGTATACGGGATTACGGAGAAAGTCGTTAACTCCTAGACCAGGGAGACTTCGATACGTTAACCATGGTGAAATCACATATGAAAATGTAAGTTTACGTTTCTAATTGTGATTCTAGTGAAATTTTGGGCCTTTTACAGGCCGGACAAAAATAATTTCTTGCATGTTGTGAAGTTCATGCCAGTAAAAGGACAACACATTCAATGTAATATTGAGAAGAAATAAGAAAATGGGTTATAAAATTCTCAATCTTGTAAAATAATGCCATAACTTTTATACAAACTTTGAAGATTACTTAAAATTGTTATTCCACTGGTATTCGGCACATAACGGTCGTTATTATCTAGGAATATTTTATAAAGAATTTAGATAAATACTACAATTATTTAAATCACAGAATACATTTATGCTTCCTGTAGTAATGTCTCTTGAAATAGCGGTTATGTTGTTAAATCTTTTTCCACTATTTTATTTATATGTGTTTCCACAACGTCATCAACACACCGGAAGTTCAAGAATGAAAGCTTGTATCCATTCACCCATGTTGACCTCCAAAAGTAGCCTTCACTGGGTCGACTTTTATAATGAAGCTGTCGAGGATAGGACAGAAGTAATAGTAAAATTCAACAGTGGGTCCGAATGGTCCTGGTGATTTGTCCTATGATGAAATATTTATGTACGTCATAAAGGTTTTACTATATATTTTCCGCGTTTCCATCCTGTTTCAGGATATTGAGGTCAACACCAGCATCTTTTAGCTGTATGTTGATTCCTAGGCTAGATTACGCTTATCAGCACGCCACGACTTTCTGAGCAACCGGCTCCATATTCTCATAAGTCACTAGCGTTGACTACGAGAGATCACGTTGACTACGAGAGTATTCGGGATTAACGGAGAAAGCTGCTAAACCCCTCGGCCAGGCAGCCGGCGCGCGCACGCACGCACGCACGCACGCACACACACACACACGCACACACACACACACACACGCACACACACACACACACAGCATTATATTTTAAGGAGTTTTGGCGAGACATATAGAACCGTAAAGGATGGAGGGACAACACCGGCCTGGTTCTCGGTGGTTGTCGATATATAATAATTTGGGGTTCGTGATTAACATCTGTCTTCCCTTTTACTAGATCGTCCCCAGGACGGTTCCCGGACGACTCTATCCTTATGACGACTGTGGCTACAAGAAGACACCTAACTGACTACAAGAGAACAATCTTATAAAAGGCGAATCTAGAATCTTTATTGGAGATTCAGAATCTGCCCAACCGACAGACAACAGACGGACTAACAAACATGGAACAATTAGCTGGGTGAGAGTAGTCTGCTGGACATTCTCATCATTCCACTCGACAGAGATCAATGTCTTTAGTGTCTGTATGTAAACAAGGTGATAAGAGTACTTTCACCTGCACCCGTATGATGCCGCCTGGAACCTTCGGACTCGAGCCTGGTAAGTTTCAACTGTCACTTGACACTGGGCTTCAGCCCCATATAGCTTCGCAGTAAACAGTCACTTGCCCATAGCCACCAGAACAGGATGCCACATCACACGCAAAGGCCCACAGCACACAGCACAGGTCCACAGCACACAGCACAGGTCCACAGCACACAGCACAGGTCCACAGCACACAGCGAACAGGAATCAGCAGCAGCAAAGGGCAGTCGCCCACCGCCCCTAGTTAACCGCACAGGGGTTCCTGTAAGCAAAAACAGGCCAGGTGTACATATCCATCACACACTTGCATAATACATACTACACCAAAAGTATACACTGACTCCATCGATATCTTGTGGTCAGGCCCTTGAGCTCAGACCGCATCGTATGTCTGAACTCCCAGACATATCTCACGGACAGATTAGGTTACAGCTCCTAGTAATCCTAACTTAAGTCCAGTAGCCTTTCAGCCACGCGTCTCATCCCTAGTAAATAGTCAATAGGATGACACATTCCCTACCAGCTCATACCTAATGGATATTAGATAGAGAGACAGGGTCCCTTCCTGAGGATGGTAACGTTCCATACCTCCTATGGAGATCATCAAATGTTATGGCCTAAATCATCTCATTGGTAATCACAATCTGTCTCATCAGAAAAGTACAGAAGCATATCAGAATATTTCAGGTAAGTACTCCATGACACCTCCAAGGTTAGTAGAAGATGCTCAGACTACAATGATAACTAACCTGAATACTAAATTAAAGACCAGACAAACAACTGAAGAGTTTCATGTACTTGTGTTTGTCGCTTTCCACCTTTCTTCCTTGGATACCTGGATTTCTGTGGTGTGTGGGTGTAGGTATATAGATAGACACTCATCACATAAATACATTCCTTAGGCTGCCTAGGAATTGTGTCGAATCATCACCCCAAACAATCTGGTGCCGATGACAGTATAGAGACAATAGAGACATAGACCCGCCTGACAATTATTCTTTTCCCCATCAAAGGAAGTATCGAGTCAGACAACACTGATGAAATATCCACGCAATGCATGAGTGGGTGTTTCCCCACCACTATACTGGCCCACGGTTCAATCCCTCGTAGATGTGAAGATATCTTTCCCCCTTCAGACTAAGCCCAGTTAAATAACAACAGGCCTATGTGGCGATAACTTCTCAGCTTATAGCCTCCTACATAGTCGGGTTTCACCGTAACGAGACACGCATATGGTTCTCGCTCGTCACACGAGTGCTTGACAAGTACTGGTTTCAACCACGCCACATGATGATGATCGAAACATACTAATGTCAACCTCGTTCATTAAGGGAATCAAATGAACGCTCTGTTCAAGAGGAATTCTTCTGTTAGAAGCATAACTCCCTCAACTGCCCCATTATTAAGATAGGGCGTCGAATGTATGGTTAATTTGCGTCCACCAGACTGCTCGATTGAGCTGGCTCGCAAAAACACATTCCGTCTTGTCTGTTGAAGACTGGTCTCAGCTTAATCTAGGTCATAGTACACACACAGGCTTGCTACACAACTAGCCTGCCTGGTCCAGACTTAACTAACAGCTGGTGTCTGCTGACCCGAGGTCAACGTGTACATATCGGTCAGAGCACAGATACGGCGCAACTGGCCGGCCTGGTTGACAATTGACCCACAACTGTAATACAAACTTTAGTTAAGCGACGCCAAGTATAAAAGGTGTTTTACCTTTAAAGCTTAGGAACAATTATTCAACAGACAGTGACTCGGTAGGTTCATCAAGCCTTGGGCTGTAGGTCCACTCTCTGGATCCCCAAAGGTACAACATGATACAGCTGGTCAAAGACACGGCCTCTCGTCTCAGGGACACCAATGCCACCACTGTAGATCAATCTCTGCTTCCCTAAGAGCTTCACAGATTACAGCTGGCGGACACGGCCGTGAAAGGATAGCTACCACAACACCATTAGCTGTAGAACATTCACCGGCTCCCCGTGATGCCACTAATACAACTGGCTATCGAAGCGGCGACCTTTCTTGATGACTGGCTACCGAATGGCCTCTTCGTGTCAGCTCCGGAAGAACACACTCACCGGATTCTCCCGAAGAGTTCCGAGTATATTACCTCACGAAAGTGAAGGCAACTCATCATTCCCCGATTTTTTTTAGCAGAGTGTGCGATTTACAACAAAAGATCTACGCACACTCAAAGAGTTGCGTTATGTTTCTCGGGACCCGTGGAGTTCATGACAATCCCGATACATAACATCTCAAGGACCCAGAAGACGGTCCTAACTCGTTTTACTCGGAAATCCCCCTCACCCGCCTTAAAATGTGGCATAGCCACCAAGACGGGGTGGGACATAGTGGGTATGGTGTTGTCCCGTCTGAGAACCACGTGCGTTTCGCGACACATACATACATACATACATACATACATACATACATACATACATACATACATACATACATACATACATACATACATACATACATACATACATACATACATACATACATACATACATACATACATACATACATACATACATACATACATACATACATACATACATACATACATACATACATACATACCTACCTACCTACCTACCTACCTACCTACCTACCTACCTACCTACCTACCTACCTACCTACCTACCTACCTACCTACCTACCTACCTACCTACCTACCTACCTACCTACCTACCTACCTACCTACCTACCTACCTACCTACCTACCTACCTACCTACCTACCTACCTACCTACCTACCTACCTACCTACCTACCTACCTACCTACCTACCTACCTACCTACCTACCTACCTACCTACCTACCTACCTACCTACCTACCTACCTACCTACCTACCTACCTACCTACCTACCTACCTACCTACCTACCTACCTACCTACCTACCTACCTACCTACCTACCTACCTACCTACCTACCTACCTACCTACCTACCTACCTACCTACCTACCTACCTACCTACCTACCTACCTACCTACCTACCTACCTACCTACCTACCTACCTACCTACCTACCTACCTACCTACCTACCTACCTACCTACCTACCTACCTACCTACCTACCTACCTACCTACCTACCTACCTACCTACCTACCTACCTACCTACCTACCTACCTACCTACCTACCTACCTACCTACCTACCTACCTACCTACCTACCTACCTACCTACCTACCTACCTACCTACCTACCTACCTACCTACCTACCTACCTACCTACCTACCTACCTACCTACCTACCTACCTACCTACCTACCTACCTACCTACCTACCTACCTACCTACCTACCTACCTACCTACCTACCTACCTACCTACCTACCTACCTACCTACCTACCTACCTACCTACCTACCTACCTACCTACCTACCTACCTACCTACCTACCTACCTACCTACCTACCTACCTACCTACCTACCTACCTACCTACCTACCTACCTACCTACCTACCTACCTACCTACCTACCTACCTACCTACCTACCTACCTACCTACCTACCTACCTACCTACCTACCTACCTACCTACCTACCTACCTACCTACCTACCTACCTACCTACCTACCTACCTACCTACCTACCTACCTACCTACCTACCTACCTACCTACCTACCTACCTACCTACCTACCTACCTACCTACCTACCTACCTACCTACCTACCTACCTACCTACCTACCTACCTACCTACCTACCTACCTACCTACCTACCTACATACATACATACATACATACATACATACATACATACATACATACATACATACATACATACATACATACATACATACATACATACATACATACATACATACATACATACATACATACATACATACATACATACATACATACATACATACATACATACATACATACATACATACATACATACATACATACATACATACATACATACATACATACATACATACATACATACATACATACATACATACATACATACATACATACATACATACATACATACATACATACATACATACATACATACATACATACATACATACATACATACATACATACATACATACATACATACATACATACATACATACATACATACATACATACATACATACATACATACATACATACATACATACATACATACATACATACATACATACATACATACATACATACATACATACATACATACATACATACATACATACATACATACATACATACATACATACATACATACATACATGCATGCATACATGCATACATGCATTGTTGCCTGTATGATAAAATAGAAGTAATCTGAGTCCCTCGGCAATGTCTCACCATTGCCTCCACAGCGCCTCTTTATTTTGATTCTGTAAACAATTTTTTTTGACATGTTACTATTTTGACATTTTTTTTTGTGACAGTCACTAATGTTTTCTCGCTCCACGAGCAGATTGTTCCGCAACAAGTGCCGCGTCCAACCGATGAAACCTTTCCAACAATAACGAGAGTGCAAGATAACATCGAGGAGCTTCAAAATTCAGAGCTAAGTTTCACCTCATACTCATTGTACTTCTAAGCTGTACTTCTCATGTTTCATCAATGTATTATTTTGTATCATATTGATTTCGTTGCATATTCATGAAATTTTCACCAACATAACCTTGCATTTTGATTTACACATTAATAAGTAGGGGAGTTAACCAAATTTTCGACCACACAACATATTTTTCTAAAGGGATTTAACTCTATAAATTTAACAAACAAGTAAAACACAAAATGTCTAGTTTAGATCAATGCATTGAGCAAGGAATAAAGTTAGGTTATAAAGAAGAGAAACTGTCAGAATGGGCACAGAAAACACACGCAGAAAACATTGCCCGTGAAGAAAGAGCGATAGAACGAGAGGAAAGGAAACTGCAAATGCAAGCAGAGGAAAAGAAATTGCAAATCGAGGCCGATGAAAAGAAATTACAAATGCAAATACAAGCAGATGAAAAGAAAATACAATTGCAGGCTCAAGCAGATGAAAAGAAAATACAATTGCAGGCTCAAGAGAAACAGATGGAGCTTGAGGCCGCCGCCAAACAGGCCCAACTAAATGCCGAGACACAGATTAAACTAAAACAGATGGAAATGGAGGCCAACGCAGAAATATCAATAAATAAGTTAAGAAGCAAAGAAGAAGAGCAAAAATATAATAAATATAAAGGTCTCGTGAAGGCTTTCTGTTCTGGAGATTCCATCTCCGCTTACTTAGAAAATTTTGAATGTCTCATGTCTCATCATAAAATCAGTAAATCAGATTGGGCATTTATTCTAATGAGAAATTTGGCTCTTGAACCACTGAAAGTAATAGAAACTATACCACAGGAAATGCGAAAAGACTATGAGTACCTAAAACAACGCATTCTCCAACATTTTTCTTTAGACACTGCAGGTTACCAACAACAATTTGCCAAATTATCTCCACAACCAAACCAAACCTTTATAGATTATGTCAGTACAGTCCAAGACATATGCACAAAATGGATTAACTCGGCTAAAACCAACAATAGCCATGATAAACTTAAGGAACTAATTATAATAGATAAAATAGTTAGCACCATCCCCACACCTTTTGCCAAGTTCTTAAAACAAATGGATTGTAAGAGCATTCAGGAAATCGAGGCGAAAGGGAATGCATTTTTTACAGCAAATAGGGATATTTTTCAACATAATATAAGTCACAATGATACAGCAGCTGCAGTAGTGAACACCAAATACTCCAAACAATCACAGAGCAGATTTAAACCACGATCCAATGTCGGTAAAGTAGTAAGGTGCCAATATTGCAATTTTGATCACGACAGTTACGGTATGTGTGACAAATCACCCACCTACCCTGAACACCTCAAAAAGATGGTAGAGAAGCAAACAGCTAAACGCATGGCTTACCACAGAGCAATTAAATGTTATTTCTGCAATAGCTGGGGTCACTATAATAAAGATTGTCAAGGCCGAAAGTTATTGAAACAGGCCAATGCGGCATTAGTAGAAACGTCGACTGACGAAGAGCTTGAGTCACTAAATGAATGTGAAAATCAACACGACAATGAAAGCGAGCTTGGGAATGCTGTACACGTCATCAACACCATAACAGACAGTAAGTGCAACACCTGTACAAAGTTCCAAATTGACACAACACTACATTGTGGTCACATAATCCCAATTGCAAATGAAATAGCTAACGCTGCCTTATCATCTACAGGCAAGCTAGTTTTTTATACAGGGTTTGTTAACAACAAAAAGGGCACGTTAATTCGTGATTCCGGCGCAACTCTCTGTGGTGTGAGGAAGACATTAATAGACGCTAATGACTACACAGACAAACATGTGACGTGTCGCACATTTTCAGGTACAACAGAGAAATACCCCCTTGCTTTGGTCGAAATTCAAACGCCGTTCATATCGGGGCGAGTATTGTGTGCTATCCTTGAAAATCCCGTCGCGGATATTATACTTGGTAATTTACCCAACATACATCCATGCTCTGAAAGAGAAATAAAAAGTTGGGAGCAAAAGCACGGTATCCACCACAGAAATAGCGACACAAAAGAGAAACACCATTCTTGCTTGTCTCAAACTGCCAAAATACCAAGGGAGACAACCACTGAGGTAATTCAGGAAGAATTTACCGAGGTGTACAATGCAGGGGCGGTCGAATCAAGAAACGATACGACCGAATTAAAACCTCGAATTGAGGATACGACCAAACTACCAAGTACCGAACCTGTAAATGTGCAACAAGACACACAACACACAAACGCAATAACACGACAGACAATCCACAAAACCAACACCGACCAACTACAGGAATCATTAGAAATAGTAGCGCCAAACTCAACTAACATCACTTTTGGTAATGAACAAAAAGCAGATACAACACTAGCACCATACTTTAAGTTAGTAGGCCTTAAGCCAACATTAACAAAGAACGCATCGTGGACATTTAGGCTACAGAACAACATCTTAACGAGATGTTACACAACAAACCAGACCACGACACAGCAAATAGTGTTACCACAAGCACATCGAGACAAAGTTCTAAAAATAGCTCATGACTCCCCTTTTGGAGGTCATATGACATACGAAATGACCAGGGCTATTGTCCTGACCCAGTTTTATTGGCCAAAGTTCGACCAACACATTAAAACCTTTTGTACATCTTGTGTTATATGTCAGAAAATGGTCAACAAGGGGAATAACCCTACTGCATTCTCTTTAAATAGAAACTTGAAATTATCTCATATAAATATGTTGAAACCATATTATGTTAGACAGGACAATGAGACAAATGAACTGACTCAACGAACTGGCGACGGAGACGAAACGACAATTTCTCAACGAAATGACACCTCGACAAACGTAGCATCGTTAACGACACACTCTTACGACGACGAAAACGACGAAAACATATGGACATTACCGACAATCTGTGATATCGAAATCGACTACAAATTTGACGACATATTGACAACAATTGATCTCGACGACGACGACAATGACATTGAAGACAATTTACAAACAGTGGCATCTGTGGTAAATCAGACAGACGTGGACAACACTGAAATCCCTGTACCAATCATGACTGACGACGGAAGTATAAATGACATACATATCTCTGACACTTTGACACAACAACAGCGACAAGACATTTTGACTATCCTTGACGAATATAAATCTATCTTTTCTAACAGACCTGGACGCACTGATAAAATAACACATTCAATTGTGCTGACAGATCTGAGACCGGTCAAATGTAGACCATATTCTATTCCTCTCCATTACAGATCTAATTTAGATAAAGAAATTTTAGATTTAGAGAAAAACGGCATTATTCAAAAATCGATGTCTCAATATTCGTCACCGATTGTTCTGGTGAAGAAAAAGGACCAGACAATTCGCTTGTGCATTGACTATCGAGTATTAAATACAAGAACAACAACGGATGCAGAGCCAATGAACAGCTGTGAAGATCTTATCTTAAATATGGCTCAATCATCCTTATTTTCTAAGACCGATTTAGCTAAAGGATATTGGCAAGTTCCATTACACCCTTCTTGTAGACATATAACAGCATTCGCAACACCTCTCGGCTTGTACGAATGGCTATATCTTCCGTTTGGGCTCAAGAACGCACCGGCCACATTTGTAAGACTAACAAGATTGTTATTACACGGAATTAATGACGTAGTTGCTTATATTGATGATATATGCATCCATTCTTCTGATATGACTTCTCACATACATACATACATACATACATACATACATACATACATACATACATACATACATACATACATACATACATACATACATACATACATACATACATACATACATACATACATACATACATACATACATACATACATACATACATACATACATACATACATACATACATACATACATACATACATACATACATACATACATACATACATACATACATACATACATACATACATACATACATACATACATACATACATACATACATACATACATACATACATACATACATACATACATACATACATACATACATACATACATACATACATACATACATACATACATACATACATACATACATACATACATACATACATACATACATACATACATACATACATACATACATACATACATACATACATACATACATACATACATACATACATACATACATACATACATACATACATACATACATACATACATACATACATACATACATACATACATACATACATACATACATACATACATACATACATACATACATACATACATACATACATACATACATACATACATACATACATACATACATACATACATACATACATACATACATACATACATACATACATACATACATACATACATACATACATACATACATACATACATACATACATACATACATACATACATACATACATACATACATACATACATACATACATACATACATACATACATACATACATACATACATACATACATACATACATACATACATACATACATACATACATACATACATACATACATACATACATACATACATACATACATACATACATACATACATACATACATACATACATACATACATACATACATACATACATACATACATACATACATACATACATACATACATACATACATACATACATACATACATACATACATACATACATACATACATACATACATACATACATACATACATACATACATACATACATACATACATACATACATACATACATACATACATACATACATACATACATACATACATACATACATACATACATACATACATACATACATACATACATACATACATACATACATACATACATACATACATACATACATACATACATACATACATACATACATACATACATACATACATACATACATACATACATACATACATACATACATACATACATACATACATACATACATACATACATACATACATACATACATACATACATACATACATACATACATACATACATACATACATACATACATACATACATACATACATACATACATACATACATACATACATACATACATACATACATACATACATACATACATACATACATACATACATACATACATACATACATACATACATACATACATACATACATACATACATACATACATACATACATACATACATACATACATACATACATACATACATACATACATACATACATACATACATACATACATACATACATACATACATACATACATACATACATACATACATACATACATACATACATACATACATACATACATACATACATACATACATACATACATACATACATACATACATACATACATACATACATACATACATACATACATACATACATACATACATACATACATACATACATACATACATACATACATACATACATACATACATACATACATACATACATACATACATACATACATACATACATACATACATACATACATACATACATACATACATACATACATACATACATACATACATACATACATACATACATACATACATACATACATACATACATACATACATACATACATACATACATACATACATACATACATACATACATACATACATACATACATACATACATACATACATACATACATACATACATACATACATACATACATACATACATACATACATACATACATACATACATACATACATACATACATACATACATACATACATACATACATACATACATACATACATACATACATACATACATACATACATACATACATACATACATACATACATACATACATACATACATACATACATACATACATACATACATACATACATACATACATACATACATACATACATACATACATACATACATACATACATACATACATACATACATACATACATACATACATACATACATACATACATACATACATACATACATACATACATACATACATACATACATACATACATACATACATACATACATACATACATACATACATACATACATACATACATACATACATACATACATACATACATACATACATACATACATACATACATACATACATACATACATACATACATACATACATACATACATACATACATACATACATACATACATACATACATACATACATACATACATACATACATACATACATACATACATACATACATACATACATACATACATACATACATACATACATACATACATACATACATACATACATACATACATACATACATACATACATACATACATACATACATACATACATACATACATACATACATACATACATACATACATACATACATACATACATACATACATACATACATACATACATACATACATACATACATACATACATACATACATACATACATACATACATACATACATACATACATACATACATACATACATACATACATACATACATACATACATACATACATACATACATACATACATACATACATACATACATACATACATACATACATACATACATACATACATACATACATACATACATACATACATACATACATACATACATACATACATACATACATACATACATACATACATACATACATACATACATACATACATACATACATACATACATACATACATACATACATACATACATACATACATACATACATACATACATACATACATACATACATACATACATACATACATACATACATACATACATACATACATACATACATACATACATACATACATACATACATACATACATACATACATACATACATACATACATACATACATACATACATACATACATACATACATACATACATACATACATACATACATACATACATACATACATACATACATACATACATACATACATACATACATACATACATACATACATACATACATACATACATACATACATACATACATACATACATACATACATACATACATACATACATACATACATACATACATACATACATACATACATACATACATACATACATACATACATACATACATACATACATACATACATACATACATACATACATACATACATACATACATACATACATACATACATACATACATACATACATACATACATACATACATACATACATACATACATACATACATACATACATACATACATACATACATACATACATACATACATACATACATACATACATACATACATACATACATACATACATACATACATACATACATACATACATACATACATACATACATACATACATACATACATACATACATACATACATACATACATACATACATACATACATACATACATACATACATACATACATACATACATACATACATACATACATACATACATACATACATACATACATACATACATACATACATACATACATACATACATACATACATACATACATACATACATACATACATACATACATACATACATACATACATACATACATACATACATACATACATACATACATACATACATACATACATACATACATACATACATACATACATACATACATACATACATACATACATACATACATACATACATACATACATATAGCATTATATTTTAAGGAGTTTTGGCGAGACATATAGAACCGTAAAGGATCTTCTTCTTCTTCTTCAGCGTTCCGAGCCATTGAGGTTCTTTGCTGCAAATACAATCCGTCTCCATTCGTCTCTCTGGCGGACCCTCTCCCGCCAGTCGCCGACTCCAAGTGCTCGTAGGTCTGTACATGTACCATCTCTCCACCGCCCCCCTGGTCCACCCCGGGGTCCACGGTCATTCATCTGAGTGTAAGCGAGTTCTGTTTCCCTATTATCTTCCATTCCTTCCACACGCCCCAGCCACTGTAGTCTACCAGCCTTCATGATACCAGTGACCAGCGGGGACCCAAACAGATCATAAATGTCTTTGTTACCTCTTCTTTTCCACTCTCCACCCTGTGCATCCCCAATGGGTCCAAAGATGCGTCCTAAAATCTCGCTCTCAAAGGTTTGCAACAAGGCCCCGTCTCCCCTCGCTGCACTCCAGGCCCCAGAGCCATACAGCACAACTGGCCTGATCAGTGTTTTGCACATTGTGACCCTGGTGCCACGAGACAGCGCCCTTGACCCTAGTAGATGCTGCAGTGCATAGCATATCCTATCTCCAGAGTTGACTCCAGCCTGCATCTCTTCCCCCACGATGCCGAAGCAGTTGAAGACTGCACCCAGGCATCTGCATGCCTCCGCTCTCCCAATGGTCACACCATCTATCTGCATGCGGCCAGAGCCTCCAGCCACTCCGTCCCCCGAAACCACCACACACTCTGTCCCATCTTGGTTGACAACCAGCCCCATCTGCTGG
Source organism: Cepaea hortensis (assembly GCA_963921405.1). NCBI lineage: Eukaryota > Metazoa > Mollusca > Gastropoda > Stylommatophora > Helicidae > Cepaea > Cepaea hortensis. Next base: position 149,390,811 of record OY992879.1, read on the forward strand.
GCCCCTCCCTTCAAGCGAGTCAACATTTCCAATGTCCCCTGCCCACTCCGCCCCACAACATCTATATCATCTGCACAACCAAGCAGCCCGGATGCTCCCCCAATATCACATGCCTCCCCTACCTTCCCCACAACCCTCTCCAGAGCCAGACTGAAGAGCAGCGGCGATAGCGCATCACCCTGCCCCAAGCCAGATGTCACTTGGAAGGGGTCCGACTTCCTGCCTCCACATGTTACCGTAAAGGATGGAGGGAAAAAACATTATCAAGTAATCATTTTTTGTTTTAACGCGATCGTAAAATAATCTTAATCCCCCCCCCCCTCATCCCACCCCCCGAAAACCCTAAAATTACCCCTTCCCCTCCCCCCAATCCCCACCGGTTGAGAACCACTGTGTTCACGAGTTTTGGCCTTTGTCAGGCCGGTCAAAATTAGAACTGAACAGTTAGCCTACCCGGAGATATTTATTTCTTTCCCCGATTCGATTATACCATTATTTATAGCCGGTTCAACCTCAGAATACAAGTTATATCAGGGGCTATCACTGGTTCAGATTTATCATCCTGTGATCTAGTCAGATACAAATAGAATATTCATTTTTTTTAAATTGTGTGTGTGTATGCGTGTGTGTGTGTGTGTGTGCGCATGTGCGTGTGCGTGTGTGTATGTATGTGTGTGTGTGTGTACTAGACACTCCCACACTCACACAGTTGGTCGTGCGTCGAAGTACACTTGTTCCAGCAGCGAGGCACCGTCGTCATTTGGAGGCGACAGGTTCGATCCCGTTCGGTAACTATTATAGCTTTACAATTTTATGTTGTTTAGTGCGTCTTCTAATCTCTATTTCCTTCTTCTTCTGTGAGTGCCAAATAATACTATGAGTGTCCATTTATGTAATCGTCTTAGTGTCCTCATCGGTTCTCCCCATTTATTTCTTGTGTTCGTTACGTTCACCATGGTGAATTCACAAACTTTACGTTTCTAATTGTGATTCTAGTGAAATGTTTGGCCTTTTACAGGCCGGACAAAAATAACACGACATTTAAAATTTATAACCTAACATTAAAATGATAAACCATTTAATGTAAAGTTAAGAAGAAATAAGGAAATGGGTTATAAAATTCTCAAGCTTGTAAAATAAAGCCAACAGTTTTAAACAAACTTTAAAGATTGTTTAAAATTCTTATCCCAGTGTCATGCAGAAAATAACGGTCGCTAATCTCTATAAAGATTTTATAAAGGAGTTAGATACATACTACAATTATTTAAATCACAGAATACATTTAAGTTTTCTTAAGTAATGTCCCTTGAAATATCTGTTATGTTGTTATGTCTTTTTCCACTATTCCACTATTGTATTTACATGAGTTCCTACAACGGCATCAACACACCGGAAGTTCAAGAGTGAAAGCTTGTATCCGTTCGGCCATGTTGACCTCCAAAAGTAGTCTTCACTTGGTAGACTTTTATAAGGAAGCTGCCGAGGATAGGACAGAAGTGATGGTAGAGTTCTACAGTGAGACCGTCTGGTCTTGGTGACGTGTCTTGTGATGATTAAATATTTATGTACGTCATAAAAGTTTTACTAAACTCTGAGAAGATATGTATAAATATAGCATTGTGGTTTACATAGTTTTGGCCTTAGACAGACCGGTCAAAATTAGAACTGAACAATTAGCCTACCCGGAGATTTTTTTTTTCTATCGATTCGATTATACCATTATCCAAAGCCCGTTCAACCTCTGAATAGAAGTGATATCAGTGTTCAACACTGGCTCAGATTAAAAATCCTGTGATCGAGTCAGCCACCAGTAGGATATTAATTTGTTTTAAATTTCGGATGTGTGTGTGTGTGTGGATGTTTTTTTTTTTTTTTTTTAAACTTGTATTTAGTAAAAATCAGTGTGTATTTAAAAGGTGCATTGTGTGTTTTATTTATGTCACAGCGCCAAACCAAGGCACTTAGTTTGGTCTGTGAAAACCGTACGGTCCTGGCCACGCCGGAAACGCCACTTTATCACAAAGACCGGAGGCCATTTTTCCTTGTAGCAGCCAGATCGGTGTGAAGGCAGGCGCTGGGGCCCTGTGTAGCTTTGTGGCCAGCCCGCCTTGAGACGAGATATGTGGGGTTTCCCATCTGTCCATCATTGAACAACATATGTCAGAGGAAAAAGCTGTAAGTGTAAAATGTTTAATTTAATAAATATTTGTTAAATCGCAGCACACGCCATGTTACAGGCTTGAAAAGCGTTCACGTGGGAAAACTGATGTGTGGGAACAAAGCTGTTAGGCAGAGTGGTAGGAACAAAGAAATATAAATAGATAATGTAGATGAGTATTACTAAAGTGAGCTGTTCTACAGATCAATGTAACGTCCCTGAGGTTTTAGGAATATAACATTTAATTCATAGAGATGTCAGCAATCAGACAATGGTGATGTGAAATATGTAGAATAGGTCATTGACGGTGGTGAAGTACCATAGAGACTGATGTCATGTCATGCCAGCCATGCTGGCACAAGATTATTTTGTTGGGAATTATTTTACATGGTTATCCTATGGCATTAATGTGTTACTGTCTAAATAGATATGTGGGAGATTCACCAAAATATACAATGTGTGGGGTCATAAATTAGTTTATAGTAAAGACTGAAATAATGCCACATGGTGCCATGCAGGCCATGTTGGCATGGAAGGGAGTAAGTGCTTGTGAGGTTGCTAGAAATGAAGGTTACTTAACAACAGAGTGGTGAGAATCATATGTGTATGTGTATACAGCAGCAATATATGTTTACAGGATTATTCTGTGACAATGGTGAGCATCACATTGGATGATTGGTCAAGTGTTGGGTATGAACACTCCAAAGCAACATGAGTAGGGGAAAATAACCATAATATATGTGTAATATTTATAACATGTGTAAAGCAGGGAAAAGTACTTACATGTTATATGTGGCAATGATGGGTTAATGGTTAAGCTAAGCAGTTAGAACATGTAGGTAATAAATAGAAGTGTAGGAAATAGTGTGTTGAATTGTAGGGACGCCATGCAGATTGATAGCCACTAGGCGTAGGAAATAATGCATCTTAATACGCGGGGTGCGTATCAGCAATCATAGTGTAATCGTAACTGCGAATGAAGTGTGGCTTTACTGAGGGAGAACAGGCATGTGCATCTGGAACTGATATTGGTAAATGGGTTTCTCATTTAGCATTGAAGTCTGATGTCACATCTGTTACCAGAATGCAGTAGTGTTTGTGCTAGTGTATCAAACTGGGAGTTTTATGTGTATTAAAACTGGGTGTTTGTTGTACCAGGGGAAGGGTGTGATTTATTGCTACGTACCACCTTCGCAAAGATATATGCACTTGCTATGTGACATGAAGCGTAAGATAGCAAAGTTTATAACCGGGGTATCATAGGAAGAATGATGGGGAACAGAGCGCACAACTGTACATTTGCTGTCCACTCACAAATAATATTACACTGATTGTGTTGGGCCTTGAATAACACTTATTGGTCATTAGTGTGTAATAGTGACATAATATATATAGTACACTGTTTATTATATTAGAACTAATGTTCTGTATCCTGCCATGGACATTGTTGTTCTTGGATCCTGCCTCATATGAATGAGGCACTGGCCACTATTTGGTGTACTTTCACTTAGTAATATTGTGTGTTTATTTTATGAGCTATCTTAGGGGCATCAGAGAGTCCCTAAATGAGTTCCTGTGTAATAAATGTTTATCTTTATCTTTAACTTTCTGTGAAGGTTGTGATCCTTCAATGTGTAAGGTTACATTGTCACATTCTACAGATATAGTGTTTCCACATTGTATGTATGTCTGTTGCTTTTCATAGTTAGACATGTTTTGCTTGCTGGTTGTTAGTTTGTAATGCTAATCAGATGCTGTAACTTGCACAGTATCATATTAGTGCTGGTACTCTTCATGCAAACTGGGACATTGTTAAGGTAGTTGTCCAGTGAAGTCCCTATGTTGAGGTAACTTAGGGTCTGATGGTGGCAGAGTTCATAATGTTGTGTATTGTTGCATAGGAGTAAAGTGTACTATCAGATGTGGAGCACAGGAGTTCAACCTGTAAATATATGTTTTATATTAGGGAAAAGAGTACGGTGTGTTAGCAAAACAGTTGCCGGTGTGCGTAACAGTGGATAGGGAATTGTTGAGCATTAGGCTGAGAATATAGTAGGTAGTGTTTAGTTGTGACAATATCTTGGGTTGAACATTGATAGTGTTCCATGAACTTGTGGTTTATAGGGAATATTGTGTTGTCTGGTGTTACCGGTGACTTAGTACAAATTAATGTATAAGATATTCTAGAAGGTGTAGACAGGGAACTGATTATGGGTTCCTTGGCAAATGTAGCCACTTTGGTAGGTAGGAATGACAGCCTAATTTACCAGAACAAAGATGTCATTCTTATGCCTGTTAACTGAATCAATGCTGATATGTTGTTTGTGTGCAATGTCTGTTATATGTTAACCAAATGTGTTGAGATGTTGTGGCTGTTTGCAACGGCTGATGTATGTACTCTGTTGTTTGTAGCTATGTGTTTACAGCTGGACAAATTAGATCAATCTTCCACGGCTTGTGTATGTAGGAGCTGTGTGGTGTAGTTACATTGAGCTGAGAAGATGGAGCAGATTGACATTGTTGCATTAGGTGGTCCATTCTAGCAATATCAAGTGTAATCTCATGATAGCAGTGGCACAACTGGAGAAGATAATAAAGTGGGTGATCTGATGATGCAACATTGATTGTTGTATTTAACAATTAGATATGTAGTCACCTTTAAGAAGAATGAGGCAACACAAGAATGATCATGCCAGTCACCAAGGGTTACCTCAGAATAACAGTAGTACAACTAGAGGGGCAAGGTGGATAATTTGATGGAAGACATTTATGACCTATGGGTTAATTCAAATGTTATATTGCATGTGCTCATTGCTTCATGTGTTTAATATGTTGTCTTTACCATGATAATCATAGATTGTGTTTTCCATTGTTACAGGAGTGGCTGACTAGTTAGTGTCAGCAGGCCTGGGTTCTTGGTGGGATAGTAAATTGTGTCACAACTCTTGTTTATGTTGCGTCTTGGGGTTTATGTTGTGTAACCTATGTTTTTGTAGTGCCTTATTGTCTGTGCAGTGTTGTTTGTGTCAAGGTTCTTTATTGTGTCAGTCTAACCAGCTATTACTTGGAGCACCTGTGTTGTGGTACTTGGTGTACCCTGTTGTCTTAAGTGATGTTGATTGGTTGGGGGTTACCCACCGTTGTTGTTTGATATATACAGTCTGTTGTATCTGTTATTGCAATGGGTTATCAAACATGTTCAGCTAGAGGAGATAAATAAAGAGCTATTTTTGTACTGTTTTTGATTCGTTTGTTTAGTCTCTTTTAGTTTTTACAGTCACTATTTCTACCACAGTCTAACACCTTAATCCAATGTCTGGGTCTCAAATATGACAGTCAGTCCAGCGTTGAGGCCCCTGCCTGAGATCTCGTATATCTTCTTATCTAATTACTACCCTCTTTTTTTGTTGGTTGAGGCGGTGTGAGGTTCTCTCTCTTTTCACTATTTTTCTTCTTTGGCCGTAACGAAGTCAGAACTACTCTCTACCTCTTAGCACCGTAGTGAAGGAAGCATCAGTCTTTATGATTGTCTCCCTTTGTCTTTTACCATCGACTACAAAATGGCGACCCCGACGAGATATTGTGGCAGCCTTTGAGTTTTTCTGTTAGAATTGTTTTAGTATTTAGTGATTGTTTTCTGTAATAGGTCAGTGTTTATGTTTGTGGTGTCCATTGTCTTTGAGTTGTGACATTAGAACCCAGGTTTGCTGCCGAGACCCCCCGGGCATTGCTGCTTAAGAGAGGAGTCCCCTGTATGGTGAGTGGGCTCAGATATATTGCCTCCTAGTACACCTCCACTGTATCTTATCCAGAGCAAAGATGGCTCTGTCTTCAACGTTAGGGACCGTAGTTCCCCTCCCAGTTGGTGCCCCTGACGTCACAGGGCCCACTGGTGAAGTCAGATACATTGTTGCACCTGTGAAGATAGAAGTACCTTGTTTTGGCCGGCAAGGTGGGCCAACTGTTGAGAAGTATGTGAGGAAGGTGAGATCTGCCTGGAGGGCTGGTGCAGTGTGTGATGAGGATAAGGTTGACATCATATGGGAGAGTGTTGCTCCCAGTGTGTGGGCGGAACTTGAACTTAGGTCAGCTTGTAATGACCCTGAAGAAATGCTGCAGACCATTCAGCAGGTGTATGGAGAGCAGCGCAGCATGGTGGAACTTGCTGCAGCCTTCTTCCAAGTGAAACAAGATGCTGGGGAATCCATCATGGATTTCTCTCACCGGGTCCACACAGCCTTTCGTTTGGTGCTGGAAGCACAGAGAAAGAGGGGCATGGTTGCTTGGGATCCAGTGATCCTAAGAGACTGGTTTGTTGCAAAACTACATAATGTTCTCAGCAGGAGAATGGCAGAGGAGAGGATATCGCATGACCCGTCAGTGACTTTCCTTTGTGTTAGAGACTTGGCCATGCGATGGGCTGGTGTGTCGTTAGCTCCAGAAGTCTGTACATACCAATATGTCGAACCTCAAGATTACAGCTCAGAGAGGTGGCCTAATGCCAGTGGTGTGTGTCAAGGAGTCCACCATGATGATGTGGTGGTGGGGGAGCTTCAAGCTGAGCTAGGTCGGATGAGAGCCTTAGCTGATTCGTTGATGCAGCCCAAGGTACAACGCAAGAGGTGCAATGTTTGTCGAAGCCGCACCCACCTACAGAACAGGTGTCCGAAGAGAGGGGTTAGTGTTATTCAGAACCCCTCTGGAGTCAATTGTAGCAAAGCATTTGCCACCGTAAGTCACCGAGACCAGCAGGGCCTTAAGCGACAGCAGAGTCCGCCCCAGGTTGGTCCTTCTAAAGGAACAGCCCCAGCAGTTCAGGAGGGTGCATTGTCAACTTCTGATAGCCGGATGGTTATGCGTGGCAACCAGAGAAATTTCTTTCACAGGAAGAGACGGAGGAGGGGACGAGGGAAGTCTCCTGGTGTCAGTGTGGTCGACCAGTTAGGTGTTAGAAATGTGACAGGTGGACCGTGTATTGTGACTGGTGTGAGGCAAAATTTTCTGCATACCGATATGTCAATTCGTGACTTTGTGCAAAAGGGGATTGTGAAAGACCACCAGCAAGAACTTTTGCCCGTTAGACATGGTTGTGAAAGATAGAGACTGTTTCCATCTGTTTAGGAATTCCAGTCTTTTGGATTGACAGCCTTAGTGTAGTTAGTTAATTAGCAGTTATGTTTTGCTGTTTTTATGTATTATGATTGCAGGTAGATGGTGTCATGTGGTGACATGTTTTTCTTTTAGAGTGCAAGAACACCAGGCAGACCAGGTGAAAGGGGTGGTTCTGTAGTTCATATGGTGTTGTCATTACCATCATGTCCAGTAAGAGAGTAACTTTCAGGGTGAATTCATGAGGTGGGATATTATTGAAATAACAATGTTTTGTTGGCCCGGTATATTTTCCTTTATGTTTATATTCAGGTTACAGGTGACACATGATGAAATGTTCTTTTTAGTGTAGAGATACAGGTTGATAGAAAAACAAGTCATTTAGGTACCACAGTAGCTGCAGGAAGCTTATATTTGAAGAGACAAAAGGTATTATTTTTAAATACATTTTGTGTTGAATTTCCAGAGTTAAGGGAAGTAGTAACCAATATAAAGGTTACTGGTTTAATGTTTATGTTTGTTTTATTATTTTTATGTAAGAAGTGAGGGTTGTATTCATTTTGTTACAATTGGTGCTCTTATAGCAGAAGAGCTATTTTTCCTCACTGATGTTATTTTAGTCATTAGTACCAACAACTGAGTTAGTATGGTTTAGACTTTTGTGTTGAGATTATTGGTATTTGGAACTGACTGATGCTTGGTGATGTAATCTACACTGGTTCACATTGTAAGTGATGTATGAATAGAAAAATACTATTTTTTTTTTTAGTGGTACTCTTCAGGGATATAACCAGCAGTTTAGGTTTTGGAGGAGGTAACATGTGACATAGATTTGTTTTGCCTTTGTCATTTTGATGGCGGTTTGTGTGTAAATTTAAATGAATCCTTGTTTCATTGATGATTATTTTTGGATGAGGTCACAGGTGGCTTTATTTTTTTTTTTGGGCGTTTGTAATTTTGATGATGGTTTATGTGTAGATGTTAACTTGTAAAGAGATAGTTGGGATAAGGGGATACGATAGTCCATTTTTTTTGACGGGACGTCAAAAAAGTAGGGGGTTGGATATGTCACAGCGCCAAACCAAGGCACTTAGTTTGGTCTGTGAAAACCGTACGGTCCTGGCCACGCCGGAAACGCCACTTTATCACAAAGACCGGAGGCCATTTTTCCTTGTAGCAGCCAGATCGGTGTGAAGGCAGGCGCTGGGGCCCTGTGTAGCTTTGTGGCCAGCCCGCCTTGAGACGAGATATGTGGGGTTTCCCATCTGTCCATCATTGAACAACATATGTCAGAGGAAAAAGCTGTAAGTGTAAAATGTTTAATTTAATAAATATTTGTTAAATCGCAGCACACGCCATGTTACAGGCTTGAAAAGCGTTCACGTGGGAAAACTGATGTGTGGGAACAAAGCTGTTAGGCAGAGTGGTAGGAACAAAGAAATATAAATAGATAATGTAGATGAGTATTACTAAAGTGAGCTGTTCTACAGATCAATGTAACGTCCCTGAGGTTTTAGGAATATAACATTTAATTCATAGAGATGTCAGCAATCAGACAATGGTGATGTGAAATATGTAGAATAGGTCATTGACGGTGGTGAAGTACCATAGAGACTGATGTCATGTCATGCCAGCCATGCTGGCACAAGATTATTTTGTTGGGAATTATTTTACATGGTTATCCTATGGCATTAATGTGTTACTGTCTAAATAGATATGTGGGAGATTCACCAAAATATACAATGTGTGGGGTCATAAATTAGTTTATAGTAAAGACTGAAATAATGCCACATGGTGCCATGCAGGCCATGTTGGCATGGAAGGGAGTAAGTGCTTGTGAGGTTGCTAGAAATGAAGGTTACTTAACAACAGAGTGGTGAGAATCATATGTGTATGTGTATACAGCAGCAATATATGTTTACAGGATTATTCTGTGACAATGGTGAGCATCACATTGGATGATTGGTCAAGTGTTGGGTATGAACACTCCAAAGCAACATGAGTAGGGGAAAATAACCATAATATATGTGTAATATTTATAACATGTGTAAAGCAGGGAAAAGTACTTACATGTTTTATGTGGCAATGATGGGTTAATGGTTAAGCTAAGCAGTTAGAACATGTAGGTAATAAATAGAAGTGTAGGAAATAGTGTGTTGAATTGTAGGGACGCCATGCAGATTGATAGCCACTAGGCGTAGGAAATAATGCATCTTAATACGCGGGGTGCGTATCAGCAATCATAGTGTAATCGTAACTGCGAATGAAGTGTGGCTTTACTGAGGGAGAACAGGCATGTGCATCTGGAACTGATATTGGTAAATGGGTTTCTCATTTAGCATTGAAGTCTGATGTCACATCTGTTACCAGAATGCAGTAGTGTTTGTGCTAGTGTATCAAACTGGGAGTTTTATGTGTATTAAAACTGGGTGTTTGTTGTACCAGGGGAAGGGTGTGATTTATTGCTACGTACCACCTTCGCAAAGATATATGCACTTGCTATGTGACATGAAGCGTAAGATAGCAAAGTTTATAACCGGGGTATCATAGGAAGAATGATGGGGAACAGAGCGCACAACTGTACATTTGCTGTCCACTCACAAATAATATTACACTGATTGTGTTGGGCCTTGAATAACACTTATTGGTCATTAGTGTGTAATAGTGACATAATATATATAGTACACTGTTTATTATATTAGAACTAATGTTCTGTATCCTGCCATGGACATTGTTGTTCTTGGATCCTGCCTCATATGAATGAGGCACTGGCCACTATTTGGTGTACTTTCACTTAGTAATATTGTGTGTTTATTTTATGAGCTATCTTAGGGGCATCAGAGAGTCCCTAAATGAGTTCCTGTGTAATAAATGTTTATCTTTATCTTTAACTTTCTGTGAAGGTTGTGATCCTTCAATGTGTAAGGTTACATTGTCACATTCTACAGATATAGTGTTTCCACATTGTATGTATGTCTGTTGCTTTTCATAGTTAGACATGTTTTGCTTGCTGGTTGTTAGTTTGTAATGCTAATCAGATGCTGTAACTTGCACAGTATCATATTAGTGCTGGTACTCTTCATGCAAACTGGGACATTGTTAAGGTAGTTGTCCAGTGAAGTCCCTATGTTGAGGTAACTTAGGGTCTGATGGTGGCAGAGTTCATAATGTTGTGTATTGTTGCATAGGAGTAAAGTGTACTATCAGATGTGGAGCACAGGAGTTCAACCTGTAAATATATGTTTTATATTAGGGAAAAGAGTACGGTGTGTTAGCAAAACAGTTGCCGGTGTGCGTAACAGTGGATAGGGAATTGTTGAGCATTAGGCTGAGAATATAGTAGGTAGTGTTTAGTTGTGACAATATCTTGGGTTGAACATTGATAGTGTTCCATGAACTTGTGGTTTATAGGGAATATTGTGTTGTCTGGTGTTACCGGTGACTTAGTACAAATTAATGTATAAGATATTCTAGAAGGTGTAGACAGGGAACTGATTATGGGTTCCTTGGCAAATGTAGCCACTTTGGTAGGTAGGAATGACAGCCTAATTTACCAGAACAAAGATGTCATTCTTATGCCTGTTAACTGAATCAATGCTGATATGTTGTTTGTGTGCAATGTCTGTTATATGTTAACCAAATGTGTTGAGATGTTGTGGCTGTTTGCAACGGCTGATGTATGTACTCTGTTGTTTGTAGCTATGTGTTTACAGCTGGACAAATTAGATCAATCTTCCACGGCTTGTGTATGTAGGAGCTGTGTGGTGTAGTTACATTGAGCTGAGAAGATGGAGCAGATTGACATTGTTGCATTAGGTGGTCCATTCTAGCAATATCAAGTGTAATCTCATGATAGCAGTGGCACAACTGGAGAAGATAATAAAGTGGGTGATCTGATGATGCAACATTGATTGTTGTATTTAACAATTAGATATGTAGTCACCTTTAAGAAGAATGAGGCAACACAAGAATGATCATGCCAGTCACCAAGGGTTACCTCAGAATAACAGTAGTACAACTAGAGGGGCAAGGTGGATAATTTGATGGAAGACATTTATGACCTATGGGTTAATTCAAATGTTATATTGCATGTGCTCATTGCTTCATGTGTTTAATATGTTGTCTTTACCATGATAATCATAGATTGTGTTTTCCATTGTTACAGGAGTGGCTGACTAGTTAGTGTCAGCAGGCCTGGGTTCTTGGTGGGATAGTAAATTGTGTCACAACTCTTGTTTATTTTGCGTCTTGGGGTTTATGTTGTGTAACCTATGTTTTTGTAATGCCTTATTGTCTGTGCAGTGTTGTTTGTGTCAAGGTTCTTTATTGTGTCAGTCTAACCAGCTATTGCTTGGAGCACCTGTGTTGTGGTACTTGGTGTACCCTGTTGTCTTAAGTGATGTTGATTGGTTGGGGGTTACCCACCGTTGTTGTTTGATATATACAGTCTGTTGTATCTGTTATTGCAATGGGTTATCAAACATGTTCAGCTAGAGGAGATAAATAAAGAGCTATTTTTGTACTGTTTTTGATTCGTTTGTTTAGTCTCTTTTAGTTTTTACAGTCACTATTTCTACCACAGTCTAACACCTTAATCCAATGTCTGGGTCTCAAATATGACAGTCAGTCCAGCGTTGAGGCCCCTGCCTGAGATCTCGTATATCTTCTTATCTAATTACTACCCTCTTTTTTTGTTGGTTGAGGCGGTGTGAGGTTCTCTCTCTTTTCACTATTTTTCTTCTTTGGCCGTAACGAAGTCAGAACTACTCTCTACCTCTTAGCACCGTAGTGAAGGAAGCATCAGTCTTTATGATTGTCTCCCTTTGTCTTTTACCATCGACTACATTTACATTTGCAAATACAACAAATACATCCATGTATTCATGTGATAGTATACATTAATGGGACAGAGTTGTGTGAAATAATAAGCAAAGACAAGTCACTGAAATTGTTCTGGCCACTACTTAAAAGTATGAATGGTGTAGTCAAGGATAAGAGTATTCCTGACTTCCAGGGTTCAGACTTCATCTGGCAGAGGACTGACTAGGATAAGAGCAAAGCCCTTTTAGAACGCTATCTAGAGCAGAGCATCCAGAAAGACATGAAAGGCCGACCTTTTGCCAAGACGGTTACCTCAGATTGGTGTAAGGTCCAGAACATTTCAGAAGAAGACATGGCGACCGTAAAAGAGATCGGGGCTGTGTTTTGACGAACAAAGAACGGCGCACAAGGGCCAGATGATATAAGGTATGATGACATTAGTATGTGTACCGACAACGAGATAGAGGAAGTAGCTGTTATGTACAACAACAGTATAGCGAGTGCTAGCATCAAAAAGGAGTGGTTACACATCTGTCTGATTCCCTCGTCGAAGCCTGGCAAATACCACACACAAATTCAGGTATAGCCTGTAACCACCTTGCACAATGCAATAGGCAAGCTGCTGGAGAAGCTGTTTGCCAGAAAAAATATCAAACCAGTTACAAAAAGGCAATGTCTTTTCCCACCTACCCTTGGAGGGTACTGTCCACACAGAGATACCTGGACCAAAGCAGCAGTTTTTGCCTATGATGCCTATGAAGGTTTCCACTCGGGGACTGAAACATGTGCTGTAACAATTGATCTTGAGGATGCGTACAACAGAGTACCATTGAATTTTCTAATGCTTCAGTTTCTTGAACTCAAGATAAGTCCGTTCCTCCTTAGTTGGATCGCTGCAGCCCTCTTCCAACGGAAAGTAGTTGTTAGACGTGGCAGTGGGCTTCTGAACCAACAACAATATATTCGATATAACGATATATATGATCGAGATGGGCCGTGAGGCGACTGAGAAGAATTCTGGCGAGTATCTTCCCTGCAGATACGGCGGGTATTTTACCTTCCAAGACTGCGGAGCCAACGTGGTGGCCGCAAGCGACGCAGGCGTGGAGGGGTAAGATGTTTTAGATTTAAGTGTGACCGTCTGGGCCTCAGGTATACTCGCATCCTATATTGAAACTGCGCCAGCTTAAAACAACGCGGCCCTATTCTCGAAAACTTGGTTTATAGGAACGACATTGTAGCACTCAAGGAGACGAGACTGGGTGATCAGCTACTCAAAATGGCCGGCTTCAAATGTTTCTACAACAGACGACATCAGGGAATGTCGGTTCTCATCCGCGATAGTATGGTTGATTCAGAGCTATACATGTCTAGCTAGGACAATGACGACATACAAATACAGTCGGTCAGAGTTCAATCCGGTCTACCATTCGTGTTGGTTAATGTTTATGCCCGTAACGCGTGTGTGGATTCCCACCTGAAGTGGCAGTGCTTAAGTGGCATATTTTTTTTTTTTCCGCGTTTCCATCCTGTTTCAGGATATTGCGGTCAACACCAGCATCTTTCAACTGTATGTTGATTCCTAGGCTAGATTACGCTCATCAGCACGCCACGACTTTCTGAGCGACCGGCTCCATACTCTCATAAGTCACTTTTGCAATTCGAACCACTGCTAATTCTCGTCGCGTCACGTGACGAGAGTATTCGGGGTTAGCGGAGAAAGCTGCTAACTCCTCGGCCATGGAGCCGGCATAAGTGGCATATTAGGTCTTGAAATAAATGTCATTTTCTGTGGCGATTTCAACTCTAAAGGCAGATCATGGGGAAACATTTCCTCCAACACATAGGGGAGGAGCTCGAGACTGCACTTAAATCCATTGACCTGGTGTGTATCAACAGTGTCTGTGTCACCAGGACAGCTAGCCGCCCAGGTGATGAGGACAGTGCTATTGATCTGACGCTGGTTTCTCCTTCACTCACTACAGTGTGTAGATGGGGGTGTTCTAGGGTACCACGACAGCGACCACCACCCTTGCAGCATATTGGTGGAGAAAGGCAGAACCAGGCAGCACAAGCCAACGGTCAAGACTTTCCAGTATGACAGTACAGGGCAAGATGCTGACCTCATCTGGCAGAGGACTGACTGATATCAAGCCAGCTAGAGAAGCAAGGTGTTTTCCCACCTACCCTAGGAGGGTACCATCCCAAAAGAGAAATCTGGACCAATGCAGCAGTTTTTGTCCATGATGTTTATGAAGGTTTCCACTCAGTCATTGAAACCTTTGCTGCAGCGATTGATCTTGCGGAGGCGTACAACAGAGTACCATTGGATTTTCTAATGCTTCAGCTTCTTGAACTCAAGATAAGTCCGTTCCTCCTTAGTTGGATCGCTGCAGTCCACTTCCAACGGAAAGTAGTTTTTAGATGTAGCAGTTGGACTTCGGAACAAACAACATCCTGGCCTACTACAGGGATCACCATTATCTCCGGTTCTTTTAAACGCCTACACAGTGAGAATCACCAGCGAGCAGATCACTGGACCGGGGAGTACATTGTCATATGCCGCCGATGTTTTAGTGTATCGTCAGGGTAAGGATCGAGACGAGGTTGCTGTGGAACTGCAAACCGAACAAAGGCAACAGCGGCATGCTTCTCTTTGAATAATCATATTGTCAACACTCCAACACCAACTGTCAATATGTGTTCAGAGACTGTGGGAAGAACGCAAGCAATGAATTACCTGGGGATACTTTTTGATCGAAGCCTTGCTTATAACGAGCACATAGACCAGGTGATAACAAAGGCCAAGCGGGTGTTTGGATGCGATGCGGATGATGGTGGCAGCAAACTGTGAGCAGCGCCATCTATGCCTCCTATATGAGGGGCTGGTCATGTCTGTATTTGAGTATGCGATGGCAATCCTGACTCTCAGCCGTAAGCAGACAGAAAGGATGGAAAGGATACAAAACGAAGCTATGCGCATTATTCTTGAATATACCAGAGATACAGCATGCAGGGCGATGCGGTACCTTCTTGATTTTCCAACCATTGAAAACAGACTACAAATTTGCAGAGCACGTGCCTACCTCAGAGGTAACGCAAACACACAACATCCACTGCATAGTGAAATTAGGAAGGTGAAGAGCAGCAGGTCAAAAAGAGGAAGGTCGTGGTTGGGTAAAGCCGAAGACATTCTTCAACATGTGTGTTCACTGAAGGACTTAGAACCTGGCGAGGAGTGGGTACAAGTGCCAACAGATGTCTGTACGTCCTTTTCAGTTTGCATCCAACTAGACAGAAAATGCAGACAAGAAAATCCGGCTGCTGTGGAGGCGGAAGTACAAGCGTTGATTTTCGAGAATTCGTTAGATGGTGATGCTGTCATCAACACAGATGGGTCGGTCGTCCAATATGTGAGAAGATAATGAGCCTTCACGGCGCGGGCCGGAGGGAGAATTGTGAAGGAGGACTCTGGCGCTTTTGTTGAGACCACAAGTAGCCTGACTTTGGAAGTTATGGCAGTAAGTAAAGCAATAACATGGCTCAAGACACAGACATTCACTAGGGCACGTTTCCTTAGCGACTCAGTGAGCATGCTCAAGGGGATAGAGATGGGGTGGATCCGAAGAGAATGGTTGCTGTCTCTGGAGCGGTCTCGGCTGACAAAGATTAGTTTCATCTTCGGGCCAGGGCATGCGGGAGTACAAGGAAATGAGCGGGCTGACAAGCTCGCAGGTAACGCTAAGGTGGAGGTCGGACGCGCCATGGACCAGGCTGACATTCTGAATGCTCTACGAGAAGTAAGGCTTTTGCGAGAACCAAGTGATGACTGCGAATCTAGAAACTGCGAGAACAGCATATCAAAAGAGGGGTGGCCAAACAAGAACACTACGCAGGAAGCCAAAGAAGATTAATAAACCCACACAGAACTGGTGTCGTTAGCCGCTACACGCTTCGGGATATGCTGAGGAGGGGATCCGAGCTCTTATGTACTGAATGGTTCGATGTGCAATGAAGATGATCTGTCGACTAACTAACTAACTAACTTCCCTGCAATTGAAAGCAAGGAGATGCCTCGGTGGTTGTGACAAGATTGGCGGTTTCCTTTACTTTTGTAAAGGTGGACTATTGGCGCATCCTTGAAATCTTGTGGCATGGAATCGTTCACCCATATGTTTGTAAAGACTTGGTGAAGCTGCTCTATTAGGACCGGCCCACCTGCCTTGTATATATCTGCTGGGATAAAGTCAAGACCAGGTGCTTTGCCGCTCTAGAGTTGCTGGATGGATTTGTTTACTTCCACTATGTCTGGCAGGTCATCAAGTGTATCATTAGTGGGAACTTGAGGAAGGCAGTTGATGGTTTCATCATCGAAGAGGAAGTTGCATTTAAGATGTTGCTGAAATGCTCTGCCCAGCGTTGAAGGATTTCTTTTTTTATCGGTGACCAATGTTTCCCCATCTGCACTGAGGAGGGGGTCTATGCCTGGTGATGTAGGACCATAGACCGCTTTCAGTGAGTCGTAGAAGTTTTTCATATCATGTCTGTCAGCAAAGCCTTGAATTTCATTCAGACTTCGGGTCATTCAAATGTGCCTTGAGGAGATGTTTTTCGACCAGCAGTTGGTTGATGTCTTTGGAATTTTCATCAAACCAGTCTTTATGCTTTCTCGGGGCTTGACCCAGGATTTCTAAAGCAGTGTTGTAAATTATGTCTTTTTGGGCTCTCCACTCTGTTTCAGCATCCTGTTTAGCTGCAGCATTGTGCTTGAGGCGGTCTTCCAGCATATTTACAAACGACAACTGCATTTTCTTGCTGTTTAGGCGGGTGACATTTAGTTTATTTTTACCCCTTAAGGACGCCGTGATGGTTTGATGTGTATGTTTATTTTCAAGATGATGAGACGATGGTCTGTCCAACATTCGGCACCACACATGGATTTTGTCACCCGAACGTCTTGTCTGTCACTCCTCCTGACGATGACATAGTCAATGAGGTGCCAGTGTTTCGAGCGACGGTGCATCGACGATATCCTATTTCTCATGGGAAGATGGAAAATTGTGTTGGTAATCAGGAGACCGTGTTAGCCACATGTCTGAAGGAGGAGGAGGAGTCCATTGCTGTTACAATTTCCGACTCCGTGTTTTCCAATAATGCCTACTCTGGCATTGAAATCCCCAAGGAGTATACGTTTGTCTCCTTTGGGAACAGATCTTAATACATTGTGCAGGTCCTCATAGAACTTGTTCTTGACATCATCTTTATTGGTCATAGTTGGTGCGTAGACACTCACAATGGTTGCATGCTTCCTTCCATACAGCAGGGGCAACTTAATGGTCATAAGCCTGTCGTTTATAGCCTTTGGTAGTTTGCCAACCAGGGCCGACTTAAGGGCAAATCCCACACCGGATTGGCGTCTTTCCTAGTTTTTCCTTCCACTCAAGAAGAATGTGTAGCCGGCACCTACTTCACAGATTTGGCCTTCTTCTGCTCAAGGCTGCAATGTCGATGTTGTACCTGCTCAGCTCTGTCCCAATCAGTGCTGCTCGTCTCTCTGGGCCCGACGCGCCTTCTCTATCAAGTAGGGTGCGTACATTCCAAGTTCCGATTGCCAATGGAATATGGTTTGCTCTTTTAGCTTTACCTGTTTTTACTTTGTTTGTTGTCGACCGCAGTAAAGAGTACCCATCAACTGCGGCTAGCTGGTTAGGTAATGATGGATCAGGCAATGTTTAGCGCATCTTTTCTAGCCCCTTCCTCATGCTATGGAGATGAGCAGTGCTTTCCTATAGGGAGCTGTTCAGTCGCTCAGGGGGCTGCCGAATCCCACTGCTGCTCCGGTCAGTAGAAGTCGACCATATGGCCGGGCCGACTGTGTGCAGGTCTGCGACTACGGCTGTTAACGTACCAACGCCTGCCGCTTCGTTGCTCGCCCATCGCCACAGGCCTTGAAGGTGATATGTGAAGTTGGATGTAGCATGCCTTGCGCGATGAATTGGATTAAAGTGAGGAAATTTGCTAAATTCGTCGACCTCACTCTTTCGCCTGAGTCCATCTGAATCCAGTGGCAAGGCAAGTCTAGACGAATGGAGACGACTACAGGTGCAGTGGATGAACAGGGCGCTCTGCGTGCCTTGCCGTGCTCAACGTTCCACAAAGCTTTGCAGGCAAACGCCGTCTTGCCCGTTGAATCAAGAATGATTTCTTCCGCGCAGTCTACCGAGTCCTACATGCTGGGTAGGCATACCATAGTTCACCGATTGGTTTCACACCAAATCGCCTACCAACGCCTGGTTTAGCCAGCCTGTCACAGCTGTTGCCCGGGGGGGGGGGGAGGGTGGCCGCATGCTGACAGCTACTAGGAGCCACAGGCGTGAGCTGGATGTCAAGCTTGTCAAGACCAGTGGGGGATGTGCCTTGAAAAGAGCCCACACAGTCATCCTTACCAAAGGTACTACCAATGCCTGAAACCCAGTACCCCACCCCCTCACACCTCACCACCGGCTAATGAAATTAGATCATTATATACCACAATAAGAAAGAAGCAAACAGCTTTTTTTGGTCATGTGATGAGAAGAGACTGAAAAGCTGAACAGCGCATAAATGCCTTTGAATATAAATGTTATAGACGGGTGTCATAGTCTTGCTCGTATCTAGATAACTAAACTTGGGTTCATACAGGCAACAATAAATCTGTTCGTTATGAGATCGAATATTTATTGTATTTACATATACAGTATGCGTTGGCGCAGTGGGTAAACAGACCCGCGCTATATTACATCTGTCAAATAGTAAACATCACACACATAAGTATCCTTTAACAGTCTAGCAAACTATCTAGCCTATGTCTATATATCTATTGATATCTATAGAGTCCCTCAAAGGCAGGCCCTGTTGCCTCTCTCAAGTCCATTCGTCCTCTGCCGGTCTCCGCGTGTCCTAACTCGACACGGGCGGTAACTCTGTCCGAGTTCCTCGTGGACCCCGCTTTAGGCGGGCCACATCAGTGTCCACGGAATCATGGACTTGGTGACCATCTCTATCTAGAAGGTTCTAGATTACTTGGGTCCTGCTCGACTCAATGGTTTCCCTTGGGCTAGAATTGCAGCCCTTTACTAGATATGCAAGTGAGGCGGTGACAGGATCCCCCCCTCCCCCGTGACATGATTTGTTGTTGGGAATTAGATCCGTTCTAATTCTGTCACCGACTCACCTACAGTTGGTGTTGTAGTTTGGTGGATAGTAACCTGGCAACCTACCTATTAGCACTAAAACTCATGTATTCTACCATACAACACTTGTCTGATTTGGTGCAGAGATCCCTGTCTCTCGTGTGCTTAAATATGCTTATCAGACCGAAGTTACGTGGCATTTTAGTAGTTGTATTTACAACTTGCCCTTCTCATAGTACCCAAAATGGTACCCAGACAAATAACCCCTATATAATAGAGGGTTAACAAGACCGAAGTCTTGGCTAAATAAGTACACCTTCAAATCTTGATCTGTGTGTGTATTTCTATACACTTTTACTCCCGTATGTTATCTAATGCTAAATATGTAGTTACCTTGTTATTTTATCCCTCTCATACTACAAGTGTCCCTGTTGGCTTGTTAGTGTGCTTTGACTAATTAGTTGATGTTTATAATAAAGTGACTGTATTTTAACTTGATAGTGTTGAGTTTTAAGGTTTGTGTACTGTGTGTGCTGAATGTGTGGCGTATTTCCAAGCGTCACGAGTTGGGATAACCTCAATCATGAACTACTGCACTGTGTGCAATACATGAACAGGTATTCCAAGTAGTGGTGCTTAGATGTATCCTAACTGCTAAGCTAAGTATATTAACTCACTATTAACCTAAGTACTACACATGTATTCACAAATTAGACAAGTCATACAGTTTACATGAAAGACGCAGACAAATTAAAATAAATACGGTTTGCGTACAATTTGTCCGCTAAGTGTATCGTTCTCTCATTTAATCCATTCACACAGTCATTTACTCACTTTTCATTAAAAATAGTATTTGGTTAAAATATATAATTAAAGTTGAGGTAAGTGTTATTGCCCTTAGAAAAACTGGGCTAGGCGATATTTGCCCTTTAAGAAAATACGTACTTCTTGTACGATGACTCACAAATGGGTTATAATTTAAATAGAGACAACTGTATAGGACGGTTCTTTAGCTTAGGAATGGTACCGCCTGTAATATTAATGTCGAATATGTACAAATTACAGGTGAATACAATTTATATACAACAATAATGGAAATATAATACATATTTAATCTTAAACTAATTAATTAATTAAATCCCAAGATGATGTGCGCGTCGTTCTCCTGTCGCTAGCGTGTTATGCCATGAATGGTAAAGCTAATATGGCTGTCTCTTGAGTGTCGTAGTCGATGGGGTTCTGTTTCGGCTGTTTGTAAAGTTACGTAGTAACAGCAAGTATGGCATGTTCCTAATGTCCTATATAACGAGTTCTTCCAGAATTCGGAGTTAGTTCGTTGGTTGATCTTATTGGTTGACACAAACACAGTTACTGTTTCTTGCTGGAAGTGTTCTAGCGCTTAGGCACTTGATGGTATAGTTCTCAAAGTAACGTATCATGTTCTTGGGTGTCGTAATTCAACTAATCACTGAGAGTACTCTAGCAGGTGTAGAGTTCCACTGTAATATGCAACCGACTAAAAGTATCACAGTTTATAGTATGGCTAATGGTCGATGTGATCAGAGTCATTCTACTGGCGCATTCACCTGCCGTGACAAAAGGTCAGCCACAATGTTGTCGGTGCCTCTGATGTGGCGGATTTCGAAATCGAAATCTTGAAGTAGAAGACACCATCTTTGTAGCCGATGGTTTTTAGGCGACCCCTGGTTAAGGACTAATAATGGCGAACTGTCAGTGAGGACCACAAAGTGACTCCCTAAGAGGAACTTCGATAATCTCAATATACAAAACACTAGGCTTAGACACTCCAATTCAACTGTGGCATACCGAGTCTCAGCCTTCTTTAGTTTGCGGCTTACATAGAGAATTGGGTGTTTTATGCCATCCATTTCCTGCATCAAGCATCCTCCTATTGCGATAGCGCTCGCATCTGTGGTCAAAATAAAGGGTAAATTAATGTTGGGTAATCGTAAGACTGGTGGATTAGAAAAAATATGTTTCAATTTACACATTGCATCATCTAAGCTGGTACTTTTACAAATTTTTGATGGATGATTTTTAGTTAACATATCAGAAAAGATTGAGGTTAATTCTGCCCAATGTGGAATAAATTTCGAATAATAGTTAATCAGACCTAGTAAACTTCTAACTTGCTTCTTTGTGGTAGGTACTTCTAGCTTAAGGATCTTGGAAACAATTTTATCATCAGTCAACAATTTTCCTTCAGAAATTCTATGTCCAAGGAAGTCTATTTGTGTATAACCTATTTCAACCTTGGAAGGTTTGATAGTAAGTCCAAAAAGAGAGATTTGGTGGAAGACTTGTTTAAGGGTGAGTAAGTGAGAAGTCATATCAGAAGAATGGATGCATATATCATCAATATAAGCAACTACGTCATTAATTCCGTGTAATAACAATCTTGTTAGTCTTACAAATGTGGCCGGTGCGTTCTTGAGCCCAAACGGAAGATATAGCCATTCGTACAAGCCAAGAGGTGTTGCGAATGCTGTTATATGTCTACAAGAAGGGTGTAATGGAACTTGCCAATATCCTTTAGCTAAATCGGTCTTAGAAAATAAGGATGATTGAGCCATATTTAAGATAAGATCCTCACAGCTGTTCATTGGCTCTGCATCTGTTGTTGTTCTTGTATTTAATACTCGATAGTCAATGCACAAACGAATTGTCTGATCCTTTTTCTTCACCAGAACAATCGGTGACGAATATTGAGACATCGATTTTTGAATAATGCCATTTTTCTCTAAGTCTAAAATTTCTTTATCTAAATTAGATCTGTAATGGAGAGGAATAGAATATGGTCTACATTTGACCGGTCTCAGATCTGTCAGCACAATTGAATGTGTTATTTTATCAGTGCGTCCAGGTTTGTTAGAAAAGATAGATTTATATACGTCGAGGATAGTCAAAATGTCTTGTCGCTGTTGTTGTGTCAAAGTGTCAGAGATATGTATGTCATTTATACTTCCGTCGTCAGTCATGATTGGTACAGGGATTTCAGTGTTGTCCACGTCTGTCTGATTTACCACAGATGCCACTGTTTGTAAATTGTCTTCAATGTCATTGTCGTCGTCGTCGAGATCAATCGTTGTCAATATGTCGTCAAATTTGTCGTCGATGTCGATATCACAGATTGTCGGTAATGTCCATATGTTTTCGTCGTTTTCGTCGTCGTAAGAGTGTGTCGTTAACGATGCTTCGTTTGTCGAGGTGTCATTTCGTTGAGAAATTGTCGTTTCGTGTCCGTCACCAGTTCGTTGAGTCAGTTCATTTGTCTCATTGTCCTGTCTAACATAATATGGTTTCAACATATTTATATGGAATATTTTCAGTTTTCCATTTAAAGAGATTTCGTAATCTACTTCTGAAATTCTTCTAATGATCTTAAAAGGTCCCTGCCAGGAGGTTGACAGTAAATCTCTTTTGTCAGGTAGTAGAAGTAAAATATCCTGACCTGGATGTAGGACAATGGTTTTTGCACTTCTATTGGCGTACTGCCTGTATTTAAAACCTTTCTCCTGTAGTGATGTTCTGGCCAATATACACGAACGTATGATTTTGTCTCTGGTATCAGTGACCAAATCATAGGTGGAAATGGGAAGTTGGCTATCTACAGGTTGTGAGATGATCTCTTTATAAATGGTGAGAGGTCCTCTTGGGTTCGCTCCATACATCAATTCGAAGGGAGAGAACCCTGTACTTGATTGAGGGACTTCTCTGTATGCGAACAGCACCGTTGGGAGAAGTATGTCCCAATCGGCTGGATTTTCAGCTGTCACTTTAGATAGCATATGTTTCAGGTCCCCATTAAGCTTTTCGCAGATACCGTTTGCGGCCGGTCGATAGGGACTGGTGAAACACTGCTTGATGCCTAGTAACTTAGTTACTGATTGGGTGGCATTAGATATGAACTGGGTACCTCTATCTGAAATGATTTTCTCCGGGAAGCCAAAACGGGAGAAAATATTTAGTAATATGTCCATCACATCCTTAGAGGAGATAGATCTTAATGGCAACATTTCGGGCCACCTTGTACATAAATCCACGAGAGTAAAAATGTACCTATTCCCCTTATTCGATATGTGATTCAACGGACCTACTAGGTCAACTGCCACGATTTGGAAAGGCCTCGAGGCAGTTGTCGTTGATTGGACTTCTGCTGTAGGGTTTTTTCCCTTTTTCCCCAGTCTTTGACATACATCACAAGCTCTACAGAAAGTTTTTATATGTTGGCAAAACTTTGGCCAATAAAATTGGGTGAGGACTCTAGCCCTGGTCTTTTCATACCCCATGTGACCTCCAAAAGGGGAGTCATGGGCTAATTTTAGCACTTTGTCTCGGTGTGCTTGTGGTAACACTATTTGCTGTGTCGTGGTCTGGTTTGTTGTGTAAAATCTCGTTAAGATGTTATTCTGTAGCCTAAATGTCCACGATGCGTTTTTTGTTAATTTTGGCTTAAGGCCTACTAACTTAAAGTATGGTGCTAGTGTAGGGTCATTTTTCTGTTCATTTCCAAAATTGATGTTAGTTGAGTTTGGCGCTACTATTTCTAATGATTCCTGTAGTTGGTCGGTGTTGGTTTTGTGGGTTGTCTGTCGTGTTATTGCGTTTGTGTGTTGTGTGTTTTGTTGCACATTTACAGGTTCGGTATTTGGTAGTTTGGTCGCATCCTCAATTCGAGGTTTTAATTCGGTCGTATCGTTTCTTGATTCGACCGCCCCTGCATTGTACACCTCGGTAAATTCTTCCTGAATTACCTCAGTGGTTGTCTCCCTTGGTATTTTGGCAGTTTGAGACAAGCAAGAATGGTGTTTCTCTTTTGTGTTGCTATTTCTGTGTTGGATACCGTGTTTTTGCTCCCACCTTTTTATTTCTGTTTCAGAGCATGGAAGTATGTTGGGTAAATTACCAAGTATAATATCCGCGACGGGATTTTCAAGGATAGCACACAATACTCGCCCCGATATGAACGGTGTCTGAATTTCGACCAAAGCAAGGGGGTATTTCTCTATTGTACCTGAAAATGTGCGACACGTCACATGTTTGTCTGTGTAGTCTTTAGCGTCTATCAATGTTCTCCTCACCCCACAGAGAGTTGCGCCGGAATCACGAATTAACGTGCCCTTTTTGTTGTTAACAAACCCTGTATAAAAAACTAGCTTGCCTGTGGATGATAAGGCAGCGTTAGCTATTTCATTTGCAATTGGGATAATGTGACCACAATGTAGTGTTGTGTCCAGTTGGAACTTTGTACAGGTGTTGCACTTACTGTCTGTTATGGTGTTTATGACGTGTACAGCATTCCCAAGCTCGCTCTCATTGTCGTGTTGATTTTCACATTCATTTAGTGACTCAAGCTCTTCGTCAGTCGACGTTTCTACTAATGCCGCATTGGCCTGTTTCAATAACTTTCGGCCTTGACAATCTTTATTATAGTGACCCCAGCTATTGCAGAAATAACATTTAACTACTCTGTGGTAAGCCATGCGTTTAGCTGTTTGCTTCTCTACCATCTTTTTGACGTGTTCAGGGTAGGAGGGTGACTTGTCACACATACCGTAAATGTCGTGATGAGCATTGCAATATTGGCACCTTACTACTTTACCGACATTGGATCGTGGTTTAAATCTGCTCTGTGATTGTTTGGAGTATTTGGTGTTCACCACTGCAGCTGCTGTATCATTGTGACTTATATTATGTTGAAAAATATCCCTATTTGCTGTAAAAAATGCATTTCCTTTCGCCTCGATTTCCTGAATGCTCTTACAATCCATTTGTTTTAAGAACTTGGCAAAAGGTGTGGGGATGGTGCTAACTATTTTATCTATTATAATTAGTTCCTTAAGTTTATCATGGCTATTGTTGGTTTTAGCCGAGTTAATCCATTTTGTGCATATGTCTTGGACTGTACTGACATAATCTATGAAGGTTTGGTTTGGTTGTGGAGATAATTTGGCAAATTGTTGTTGGTAACCTGCAGTGTCTAAAGAAAAATGTTGGAGAATGCGTTGTTTTAGGTACTCATAGTCTTTTCGCATTTCCTGTGGTATTGTTTCTATTACTTTCAGTGGTTCGAGAGCCAAATTCCTCATTAGAATAAATGCCCAATCTGATTTATTGATTTTATGATGAGACATGAGACATTCAAAATTTTCTAAATAAGCGGAGATGGAATCTCCAGAACAGAAAGCCTTCACGAGACCTTTATATTTATTATATTTTTGTTCTTCCTCTTTGCTTCTTAGCTTATTTATAGATATTTCTGCGTTAGACTCAAGCTCCATCTGTTTTAATTTTATTTGTGTTTCGGCATTCAATTGGGCCTGTTTGGCCGCCGCCTCGAGCTCCAGCTGTTTTTCCTGAGCCTGCATCTGCATTTTCTTTTCCTCTGCTTGCATCTGCATCTGCAGTTTCTTTTCTTCGGCC
The DNA here is from genome assembly GCA_963921405.1 of Cepaea hortensis. Lineage (NCBI taxonomy): Eukaryota > Metazoa > Mollusca > Gastropoda > Stylommatophora > Helicidae > Cepaea > Cepaea hortensis. The sequence goes on from OY992879.1 coordinate 149,416,515, forward strand.
TCCATATGAGATTTCTTTTCCTCTGCCTGCATCTGCATCTGCATTTTCTTTTCTTCGGCCTCCATCTGCGATTTCTTTTCCTCTGGTTCTATCGCTCTTTCTTCACGGGCAATGTTTTCTGCGTGTGTTTTCTGTGCCCATTCTGACAATTTCTCTTCTTTATAACCTAGCTTTATTCCTTGCTCAATGCATTTATCTAAGGTAGACATTTTGTGTTTCACTTGTTTGTAATATTCCTAAAATTAAATCCCTTAGAAAAAATGTAGTGTATTCGAAAAATTTGGTTAACTCCCTTACTTATTAATGTGTAAATCAAAATGCAAGGTTATGTTGGTGAAAAGTTCATGAATATGCAACCAAATCAATATGAAACAACATAATACATTGATGAAACATGAGAAGTACAGCTTAGAAGTACAATGAGTATGAGGTGAAACCTGAATTTTTGAAGCTCCACGATGTTATCTTGCACTCTCGTTACTGTGGGAAAGGTTTCATCGGTTGGACGCGGCACTTGTTGCGGAACAATCTGCTCGTGGAGCGAGAACACATTAGTTACTGTCACACAAAAAAAAAATGTCAAAATAATAACATGTCAAAAAAAAAAAAAAATTGTTTACAGAATCAAACTAAAGAGGCGCTGTGGAGGCAATGGTGAGACATTGCCGAGGGACTCAGATTACTTCTATTTTATCGCTAGATAGCTATTAGTTTTATGTAAATTTGTAATGTTCACAATTTCTTTGATTTAAACAAATCAATGTGTTACCACAAATCAATGTGATATGATTAAATAATTAATTTTACATGGCATTTAATAGGTTTTTAAGAAAACATTCTATGCCAAAACCGGAAAACTAGCCCCCAAAAAGCCTGTCATAGTCTTGCTCGTAGCTAGATAACTAAACTTGGGTTCATACAGGCAACAATAAATCTTTCCTTTATGAGATCGATATTTATTGTATTTACATATACAGTATGCGTTGGCGCAGTGGGTAAACAGACCCGCGCTAGATTACATCTCTCGAATAGTAAACATCAAACACATAAGTATCATTTAACAGTCTAGCAAACTATCTAGCCTATGTCTATATATCTATTGATATCTATAGAGTCCCTCAAAGGCAGGCCCTGTTGCCTCTCTCAAGTCCATTCGTCCTCTGCCGGTCTCCGCGTGTCCTAACCCGACACGGGCGGTAACTCTGTCCGAGTTCCTCGTGGACCCCGCATTAGGCGGGCCACATCAGTGTCCACGGAATCATGGACTTGGTGACCATCTCTATCTAGAAGGTTCTAGCTTACTTGGGTCCTGCTCGACTCAATGGTTTCCCTTGGGCTAGAGTTGCAGCCCTTTACTAGATATATACGTGAGGCGGTGACAGTCGATCAATGATAACCAAACCCGACATTATTTTGCTAACACAATTGACGCTGTTATGGTGAACAAACTGAGGAAACTGCGTCGGTACAGATTCTCGGCACCTGGTCAACAGTGTGTATGAGTTCAAAGGGAGTCACGTAGAGTTGTCTACACACAATCGACAGTTTGATGACAGGATGTTGTTCGAGAGGTGTGTACTGGCGACATTTGTCTACAAAACGGAAGTTGGTTGTTGCAAGTGATAGACAGAATGCCTGCTAGAGGTCAGAAGGATTATGTAATGGGAGAAAGGTCTCCGGCTTACAGACAACCGGATATTTGTTGGATGAGACAAAGAACTCCCCAGATGAAAAGGAAAATTGACAGCTAATTGACTATGGTTAGTCTGGAAACAGGAGGACAAAGCCAGATTCTGGACTGATTGGCGTCTGGACTTCCTGGTGACTCACTCAAGCACCCATATAAAACCCAGTGCAGTAAACAGGTGGATGGAGTCGAGGAAAACATTCTGAAGTGTTAAAATTTGGGATAATTCCGAGTTGTGTTATATTAGAGGGACTAGCCTATCTTAGTAGTGATAGTTATCCACGGACATAGATCCAATCGGATTGCCTAGAGTCTCGAGTAACAACAGGAATAGACATATGGTAGGCAATTAATTATATCTAACATAAGAGTATGATTAGGAATAGAGTACAGTACTGTGTGGCGTTATATTGTATTATAGGTGTAGTGATATAATGTATTATGATTAGTGATAGAATGTTCTATAAGTGCGGTGCTAGAAAGTATCATAAGAGCGTCGGCACTAGTATTCTATTGTGTGGCTTCAGGTAGCTTGTGTTATATATCATTTTACTCGGGAAGTTGAGGCCAATGTAGTGGAATAATAATTAGAGAGATTAAGGATGGTTGAGAGGGAGGAGGGGAATGTGTAATGGTAGGATCTTCAGTAGGGCATCTGCTGGGTTTCTACCCGTTCCTTTATTCTTTCCTGGTGTTGCCATGTCTCAGATCATATGATTGAGTTATTTGGCCGTATGACAGAGATCGGATCTCTGTTATAGATCTGAGTGCTGTTATTGGCCTACAATCATCTAATTACGGTCAGGACTGAGTTGCCCTCACCATGATGTTATCTGCTCTACAGGTTCCATGTACAGTTCCCCTTGAGTGTTCCACGTGAGTGGGAGAGGATTTACTACGAAGAAGCAGTTCAAAGTTGATACAATGATGGCTCAGCATCTGAAGACAGAGGTTGCTGAGAGGCCGCTACATAGGGCTTATACCCAAGTTGGTTTGCGGGAACCTGGCTTCTGCTGAGTGGAATTGTATGAACAGAAGTGTTGTGTTTAATGAGTGATAAGCTTCATCACCGAAGATTAAGAACTCGCATACTAAGGACGTATATATATATCTATATACACATCTACCTAACAAACATTAATAGGTTGTGTTCTAAAAGAGGGGAAAATGTTATAACCAGAAACTAATAAACAGTAGAGTTTCCCCAAGTGACATTTCAGTTAATTGGAGGAATATCAGTTCAAACAAATATTAGGAAACAGAGTAACTTCACCGTGTGGTAAAGTGAAGACCAAGATCAACAGTGTCTATCGGATTACCAGCATCCTGTTTGTTCGAGTGATTGGAGAAAGTCGTCATCTTCTGGGTGAGGTTCACTGTCCGGAAAAAATGGTGCTGTTGTGTGCTAAGCACTATGATGTTACAGACTTTGCTTCTAAATCACTGGTCTACCATTAGAATACACGTCACACATTCTACACCTTATACACACATACACTTCTCCTACATATACTCTTTGCTTTAATAAATTTCTTGTTTTTATTTGTTGAAGCGAGAGTTGTCAAGTATGTTATGTTGGGGAAGAATGAGAGGGGGCATGATCCAGGGGTGAGTAAGAGTGAGAGGAAGGTGTCTTCAGATTGAGGGAGTGTGTGGACGGAGTCTGCTGGATTTCTCCAGAATAGAGATATTGAATTAAAAACAAATGTGGGTGTTGATTCTCTTCACTCCAGGGACGACACTAAAGTGGTAAAGAAGAACAAGTAACTAATACGACAGTCATTCTTTACACACACACGACAATGAGAGGCCGAAATTTTGCCAAGAATGTTACCTCAGATAGTTGTAAGTCCCAGAACAATTCAGAAGAAGACATGGCGACAGTAAAAGAGATCAGGGCTGTGTTTCGACGAACAAAGAACGACTCACAAGGGCCAGATGGTAAAAGGTATGACGACATTAGTATGTGTACCGACAACGAAATAGAGGAACTAGCAGCTATGTACAACAACAGTATAGTGAGCGCTAGCATCAAGAAGGATTGGTTACACAGCTATCTGATTCTCTTGTCGAAGCCTGGCAAAGTCCACACAAAAATTCAGGTATAGCGCTTAATTACCATGCACCATGCAATAGGCATGCTGCTGGAGAAGCTGATTACCAGAAAAAAAATATCAAACCAGTTAGACAGAGGCAGTGTCTTTTCCACCTACCCTTGGAGGGTACTGTCCACACAGAGAAACCTGGACTAACGCAGCAGCTTTTGCCTATGATGTGTATGAACGTTTCCACTCAGGGACTGAAACATGTGCTGTAGCAATTGATCTTGAGGATTCGTAAAACAGAGTACCGTTGGAATTCTTAATGTTGCAGCTTTTTGAACTCGAGATAAGTCCATTCCTTCTTAATTGGATCGCGTCAGCCCTCTTCCAAGGAAAAGCAGTTGTTAGATGTGGCAGTTGGGCTTCTGAACCAACGACAATATAAACTGGCCTGCTGCAGGGATCACTATTATCGCCAGTGCTGTTTAATGTCTACACTGTGAGAATCACCGGTGAGTAGATCACAAGAACGGGGAGAACATTGTCATATGCCGATGATGTGATAGTGTATCGTGAGTGTAATGATAGAGATCGGGTTGCTGTGGAACTACAAACCGAACGCTATCGTATAAGCACTTAGTGGGGTGAAGCTGGTGCAATGGTCACCCCAACGAAGGTAGTAGTGACATGGTTCTCTTTGAACAACCATATTATCAACACTCCAACACCAACTGTACATCTGTGCTCAGAGACTGGAAAGAACGCAGGCAATGAAATACCTGGGGATACGATTCGATCGAAGCCTTGCTTATACTAAGCACATTGATCAGGTGCTAATAAAGGCCAAGCGGGATTTGGCTGCGATCCGGGTGATGGCGGCGGCAAACTGTGAGCAGCGCCACCCATGTCTTCTATACGAGGGTCTGGTCCTTTCTGTTTTTGAGTATGCGATTGCGATCCTGACTCTCAGCCATAAGCAGATGGAAAGGATGGAGAGGATGCAGAACGAAGCTATGTGTATTATATTTGGATGGACAAGAGATACAGCATGTAGGGCGATGCGCTATCTTCTTGATTTTCCAACCATCGGGGACATATTACAGATTTACCGAGCACAGGCCTATCCCAGAGTCAACGCACATACGTAACATCCACTGCATAGTGAAATTAAGAAGGTAAAGGGCAGCAGGTTAAAAAGAGGACAATCACGGATGGGTAAATTCGGAGACATTCTTCAACAGGTGTGTTAACTTGAAGGCTTGCAAGAGGAATGGGTACAAGTACCTGCAGAGTTCTGTACGTCCTTTTCAGTTTGTATCCACCTATACAGAAAATGCAGATACGAACACAGATGGGCATTTACGGCTCAAGCTGGGTGGAGAATTGTGAAGGATGATTCTGGTGGTAGTTTGACTTTGGAAGCCATGGCGGTAAGAAAAACAACTGTATGTCTCTAGACACAGACCTTTACTCAGGCATGCTTCCTTAGTGACTCAATGAGTATGCTCAGGAAGGTAGCGATGGGGTGGGCCCGAAGACAATGGTTGTGGTCTCTGGAGCGGTCACGGCTGGCAAAGACTAGTTTCATTTTGTGCCAGTGCATGCGGGTGTACAAGGAAATGAGGAGACTGACAGGCTTGCCTGTACGGCTACTGTGGAGGGCGGACGAGCCATGGACAAGGCTGATATACCCAATGCTCTACGAGAAGTAAGTCGTTTGTGTGTAACAAGTGATGACTTTGAATCTACGTCCATGGTCAGTCTGCAAGTACAGCAATTTAAAATAGGTGTGGCCAAACAAGAACACTACGCGGAAAGCCAGATTAATAAACCAACAAAGAACTGCTCACGCTGCGGGATTTACTGAGGAGGGGATCCGAGCACTTACGGACTGAATGTTTCGATGTGCAATGAGGATGATCTGTCGACTACTAACTAACTAGTAAATATGAGTGTGACATTCTGTCAACCGCCTTGTCCTGGTCTAGCGACAAGAGGGAGGAGTGACAGTCTTTCTGTTGTGTGTGTGTGTGTGTGTGTGTGTGTGAGTGTGTGTGTGTGTGTGTGTGTGTGTGTGTGTGTGTGTGTGTGTGTGATGAAATCTCTAATGAAGTGTGTATGTTGGTATATGTTTATGTGTTGAAAACTGCACTGTTGGTCTGGGTCTACTAGTGATGGCATGAATGTTTTTAATTTGTGTGCAAGTGAATTTTCTAGAATTTTCTAGTCTGTGTTTAATAATGAGATGGGTCTATAGTTTTTAAGCTGTGTTTTGTCCGTGTTGTCTTTATAGATGAGCGTTATGGAGGACATGTTGTAAGTGTTGGGGAGTTCTTGTTTGTGAAGTGCTTCTTGGTTGACCTTTAAAAGGAAATTGTCTAGGATAGGAAAGTCGTACTTGTAGAATTATACAGTGAGTCCATCTGGCCCTGGTGTCTTGTCTTTTTGCATTTGATTAGGTGCATGTGTTATACCTCCTAATGTAAGAACTCTGTCTAGTATGTCTTTATCTCTGTCAGATAGTTTCTTTGTGTATTGTAAGAACCTATTTTTTGTTTGTGTGTTGACTGGTTCTGTTGTATATAGGTCATTGTAGAGCTGTTGGAATGTTTCAAATATGTGTTGCCTGTGTGTTTTTTTTTCTTGCATGTCTACGACTGCTCCTATTTGTCTGTTGGGTTGTATGTTTTGTTCTAAAGCCATGTGTTGTTATCTGGGAGTGTCTTGTGATATGGTAGTGAGTTTAGTTCTTACAAATGCACCACATAATTTGTGTTGCTGGTGTTGTTCTAATTGTGATTCTAGTGTGTGTAGGTATAGTGCATTTCTGTCTATCTGTTTTGTGAGTTGTATTGCTGTTTGTATAATGTGTTCTTGTTGTAGTCTGCCGTTGTCTATGATGAATGCAAATTGGTGTGTTCTATTTATTAAGTATTTTATTCTTTAGTCAATCCCAAATTTGTGTTATGTTATCGGTGTGTATACTATTAGCGTATGTTAGAATAAGGTGTTTCATGTGTTGCACATAACCTGTGGGTTGGAGTTGTGTGTTGTTGAATTTGCAATGTGGGAATCGTTTTGAGGGCTGTACAATTGTAATGTCTGTAGTGATATGTGCTAGTATTGATTTGTGATCTATGTCTTGTAATGTTTTTTGTATGTTTTTTGTGTGTTTTATGTGGTGTGTTGAAGGTGCATATTCTACCTAGTCTGGCTGATCTATTGTGAGCCCTATTTTTGTGTGTTGTTGCAATGTTTTAGGGTGTCTGTGTCTGAACGCGTCTGATAAATTGTGTGACTAAGGTATTCTGTAGTATATCCAGTTAGTGTATTCCATTCTTGTTACTTCTCCTTAATTGTGTCTTGATTCCTGCTTTACCTCCACCCCTCACCCCTTCCTCTCCCCCACCCCTACAGTATCCAATTCTGAAGGTACAAGATTGAAATCCCCTGCGAGGATACAATTTTGTCCTCTGTATGTTTGTGTAAGTAGGGTGTCTAATTCTTGGTAAAAAAATTGGTTGATGATTGTAATTTGGTGGTGCATGTATGTTCACTACGGTGTATGCATGTATAGTATTGTCTACCTTTATTATGGAGATTCGTTCCTGCTCACCCGTGTGTGTTCTAATAATATCCCACCTGTCTGATATCTGCAGTATAGCTGTTCCTGACCCGATATTTTGTAAGCCTAAACTAAAGCATGAATGTTTGAGTCCTAGTTGTGTGGTGATATGTTGTGCTAAAGTTTTTGAAATATATTTGTTTCTTGTAGTAGTATAAAGTCTGGTTTGTGTTTGCTTATAAGTGTGATGATGTGTTGTAATTTTGTACGTATATCACAAATGTTTTAAATGAAAATAATTAAATCATTAGGCATTGTAATGTTAATAAAAACAAATAAATGAGGTATAATTACTATATAAATTCACACGCAATGTTGTTATCCATGATGGGCACGTCTGGACGAGCATGTTGTCAGTAACAAAAGTTTGTGCGAGAGGCTCGTCTTGATCCTGGTTCTTATCACTTGTGTCGGTGTCTACAAAGAGCGTGTCTGGTATGCTGTATGTGTCTTCTTCTCTTGTACTTGTTTCTCCTCTTGTTCTTCTTGTTCCGTTTCCTTTGTGTTGTCTTTAGTGTCTTTGATTTTTTCTTTCCTTTCTGGTATGTATCTAGTCGGTGATAGATCGCCTGTTTCTGTGTCAAAGCTGTGTTTTGACTGCAGTAGTCTTCTATCAGACCAGTTTCTCTTTATTAGATAGCCGACGATGTGAAAACCGTCAGAGTCATCATTCTTTATATTGTTTTCTTGTGTGTTATTTTCTTGTGTGTTCTTGTCTTCTTATGTGTTGATTTGACTATTGAAAGTTTGTTTACGTTCAGTTCTTTTCTGTGGAGGTGGTTCTCTTACGAGTTTCGGGAAATCTTCTTGGTTTTGTTCACCAATTACTGCTGCTGTTGATGTCTTCGGTGGTCGTCTACTAGGACATTTATTTGCCCAGTGGTTGTTCTGGTCATATGCCGGACAATTGATCTTTCTCCCCGGCATTGTGATCAACACTGTGATTGTTGTTCATAATGCCAGTAGTGCAGATCCGTGTGCAATAGGGGACTTCCTATTTTGGATTGCAGAGTGCACCCCACTTGCCAGCCCCATTCTTTAGCCTGAAAACCTCATCCTTGTCATCCCCTGTAAAACTGTGCACCAGTTTTTTTTTAACTCCTTCGGGGGCAATCGTGACAGGTAACCAGTGAATGATCAGCATGTCTCTTCCTTTCCTTAAGTGCTCTAGTGATATGTTAGTTAGTTAGTTAGTCGACAGATCATCCTCATTGCACATCGAACCATTCAGTCCATAAGTGCTCAGATCCCATCCTCAGCAAATCCCGCAGCGTGTAGCGGCTAACGACACCAATTCTGTGTTGGTTTATCAATCTTCTTTGGCTTCCTGCATAGTGTTCTTGTTTGGCCACCCCTCATTTAATTTGCTGTTCTCGCAGTCTGGCCATGGTTGTAGATTCACGGTCATCACTTGGTTCTCGCAAAAGTCTTACATCTCGTAGAGCATTCAAAATGCCAGCCTGGTCCATGGCACGTCCACCCTCCACAGTAGCCTTACCCGCGAGCTTGTCAGCCCGCTCATTTCCTTGTACTTCCGCATGCCCTGGCACGAAGATGAAACTAATCTTTGCCAGCCGAGACCGCTCCAGAGACAGCAACCATTCTCTTCGGATCCACCCCATTTAAAATATCAGCCTGGTCCATGGCACGACCGCCCTCCACAGTAGCCTTACCTACGAACTTGTCAGCCCGCTCATTTCCTTTTACTTCCGCATGCCCTGACACGAAGATGAAACTAATCTTTGCCAGCCGAGACCGCTCCAGAGACAGCAACCATTCTCTTCGGATCAACCCCACCTCTATTCCCCTGAGCATGCTCATTGAGTTGCTAAGGACACATGCCCTAGTGAGTGTCTGTGTCTCAAGCCATGCTATTGCTTTACTTACTGCCATGACTTCCATAGTCAGGCTACTTATGGTCTCAACAAAAACACCAGAGTCCTCCACAATTCTCCCTCCGGCCCGAGCCGTAAAGGCCCATGAGCTTCTCACATGTCTGACGATCGACCAATCTGTGTAAATGACAGCATCACCGTCTAGCAAATTCTCGAAAATCAACGCTGGTACTTCAACCTCCACAGCAGCCGGATTTTCTTGTCTGCAATTTTTATCTAGTTGGAAGAAAACTGAAAAGGATGTGCAGAAATATGTTGGCACTTGTACCCACTCCTCGCTAGGCTCTAACTCCTCAAGTGAACACACCTGTCGAAGAATGTCTTCGGCTTGACCCATCCACGACCGTCCTCTTTTTAACCTGCTGCCCTCCATCTTCATAATTTCACTATGCAGTGGATGTTGTGTGTTTGCGTTAACTCTGATGTAGGCGCGTGCTCTGCAAACTTGTATTCTGTCTTCAATGGTTGGAAAATAAAGAAGGTAGCGCATCGCCCTGCATGCTGTATCTCTTGTACATCCAAGAATAATGCGCATAGCTTCATTCTATATCCTTTCCATCCTTCTATCTGCTTACGGCTGAGTGTCAGGATTGCCATCGCGTACTCAAAAACATTGTACAGAAAACATAGATGGCGCTGCTCACAGTTTGCTGCCGCCATCACCCGCATCGCAGCCAAACCCGCTTGGCCTTTGTTATCACCTGGTCTATGTGCTCATTATAAGCAAGGCTTCGATCAAACCGTCCCCAGGTAATTCATTGCCTGCGTTCTTTACACAGTTTCTGAACACAGCTTTACAGTTGGTGTTGGAGTGTTGACAATATTATTATTCAACGAGAACCAAGTCACTGTTGCCTTTGTTGGGTTGACCATTGCCCCAGCTTCATCACACCAAGTACTTATGCGATTGAGTTAGGTTTGTAGTTCCACAGCATCCTGATCTCTATCCTTACCCTGACGATACACTAAAACATCATTGGCATATGACAATGTCCTACCAGGTCCAGTGATCTACTCACTTGTGATTCTCACTGTGTAGGCGTTGAACAGTACCGGAGATAATGGTGATCCCTGTGGTAGACCAGGATATATTGTTGTTGGTTCCGAAGTCAAACTGCCACATCTAAAATTTACTTTCCGTTGGAAGAGGGCTGCAGCAATCCAACTAAGAAGGAATGGACTTATTTTGAGTTCAAGAAGCTGAAGTATTAAAAAATCCAATGGTACTCTGTTGTCATCAAGACCAATCACTGCAGCAAAGGTTTCAATGCCTGAGTGGAAACCTTCATAGACATCATGGGCAAAAACTGCTGTATTCGTCCAGGTTTCTCTTTTTGGACGGTACCCACCAAGGGTAGGTGGGAAAACACCTTGTCCCTCTAGCTAGCTTGATATTTTCCTGGCAATTGACTTCTCCAGCAGCTTGCCTATTGTATTCTGCATGGTTATAACTCAATATCCTTGAATATTTGTGTGGCCTTTGCCAAGCTTCGGCAAGGGAATCAGATAGCTGTGTAACCACTCCTCCTTGATGCTAGCACTCCCTATACTGTTGTACATGTCTGCGTGTTTCTTTAGCTCGATGTCGGTACACCTATTGATGTCGTCGTATCTTATGTCATCAGGCCCTGGAGCGTTGTTTTTGATCGTCGAAGCACAGCTTTGATTTATTTCACTGTCACTGTGTCTTGATCCGAAGTGTTCTGGGCCTGGCACCTGTCTGAGGTGATCTCCTTGGCAAGATTTCGGCCTCCCATGTCTGTCTGGTTGCTCTGCTCTAGATAGCGTTCAAAGAGGGCTTTGCCCTTGCCCTCGTCAGTCCTCTGCCAGATTAGGTCAGCACCTTGGAAGTCAGAAATGCTCTTATTCTTGACTACAACACTCATGCTTATATGTAGTCGCCAGAACAATTTCAGTGACTCTTCTGTGCTTACCCTTTGACACACCTCTGCCCATGTTTCACCTGTAACCACCAAAACTTATAAGTTTTTTTGAAATAGCTTACTTTTGTGTGCATCTCTCTTTCTAAGTGCATACAGGGACTAGGATGGCCAGCTCTGTTCTTCTTGGCATTGTGCCATCTCTTTACAGCACAACGCTTATCCATCCAAGCCTTCTCCACCTCGAAATTCCACCAAGGTGGCTGCTCCCAGCTTTTTTTCCTGCCCTGAAGCTTTCTGCGCTTGTCACGTCTTATTTTACTCCCCACATCTTGCCCTGTACTGTCATACTGAAAAGTCTTGACCGTTAGCTTGTGCTGCCTGGTTCTGCCTTTCTCCACCAATATGCTGCAAGGGTGGTGGTCGCTGCCGTGGTGCCCTAGGACACCCCATCTACACAATGTAGTGATTGAAGAAAACACCAGAGCCAGATCAATAGCACTGTCCTCATCGCCTGGACGGCTTGCTGTCCTGGTGACACAGCCACTGTTGATACAAACCAAGTGAAATGGTTTCAAGTGCAGCCTCGAGCCCCTCCCCCTGAGTGTTAGAGGAATTGTTTCCCCATGATCTGCCTTTAGCATTGAAATCGCTCTAGTGATATGTCTATCTCCAGGCTGGTTAACGAGAACATTTTGCCTTGTAACTTTTCGTACTCGGCCTTCTGCTCTTCTGCTGACAGGTGAAAGTACCACCTAGTGGGAACCTAGAACCTATGCAGGTCAACGATTCCCCCAGAAGGCACACCTCCTGGAACAGTTAGGACACTAACAATAAATGCTGGTGTTGATTTAGCAGCTTCCCCAGGACCAGTAATTGAGCAAAATATAGTACTTGGCTGGTGAAGTTGCTGGACTTCCTAGTCGTCTCTTGGAACTGCAAATGCAGTAATATTGGAATCCATGTCGATCATTTGTTATTTTCTGTAATAATAATTCCAAAGAAAATTCACCATATCCTTTAGAATATCAATTCCAAAGATTGATTGATTGATTGATTGATTTAGCAACCGACATCACATCATTCGGGGCATTCTCGCAAGCGCTCCGTCCCCATCCTCAGAAGCCAGCGAAGAGTTCCAGTAGCAATCTCACCTTTCCTCTGAGCGTCAAGTGTCGGCCAGATCCCCTCGTCAGAGCTCGCTGCCTCATTCTTACCAAACTATGGTGATCAATTTGCTCCTCCGAGGTGTACACGTGCCCCCACAAGGCCGTAACCACATCTGCCTTGTCATGCATCACTACTCCACCAAGTTTTGCCGAGCCAGCCAATCTGTCCGCCTGTTCATTCTCCAGCACACCGGCATGCCCCTGAGAAAAGATCCAGGTGATGCTTTCTACCCGTGACCTCCGAAGCGAAGCAAGCCACTCTGCACGAAGCCTGCTTGCCCTCACACTCCTCAGCATGCTTTCTGAGTCAGTTACAATCACAATGTGTGTATGTATCGTGTTCTCTATCCAGCGGAAAGCTGCACTGACCGCCTCCACCTCCATTCATAACCTAGATGTTGTTGTATCATACGCCAGGCTATCCTGCACCAAACGTCGACTATTAGCTTTTGCTAAGAATCCCCAGGCACTTCTCCTGCCTCTCAACACCGAACCATCCGTGTAGATAATCACATCAACCGAGCGAGCGTTATCCTGAATCAGGTGCTGGATTTCCACTTCCGTGGCCCCTGCTGTCCACTCTCTGCACTCCCGGCTCAATGTGATTATAACTCTGCACAAGTCTGACTGCTCCGCTGGCACTCTGACCCACTCCTCTCCTCGCTAATGTTCTCCAAGATGCACACCTGTCTGATCGTATCCTCCGCCTGAACCATCCATGATTTCCCTCTTATCAGTCTTTGACCCTTAACTTGGTCCAGCGCCTCATGCAACGGGTGATCTGTGTCTACTCTGAGGTATGCCTTCGCCTGCATCACCTTGTTACTACCAAAACCAGCATCGTTCCAAAGAATATCGCACCACAAATTCGTTTCACGGTGTTCGCTGACAGGCGTCAATTAAATTTGCAGTTCATGTTTGTGAGGAATATGATCTTTATTACGGATTCTGGGCCTTTGACATGCCGGAAATTTTTTTTCGATAATTCATCTAGACGTTCATGTTAATGAAACGGCAGGATTAATGTAATATCGAGGCCCAAGGAAAAAAAAATGTGTTATATAATTGCCATGTGTGTAAAATAAAGCCATAACTCTTACAAAATCTTTGAAGATTACTTAAAATTATTAACCCATCATTTATAACCTACTAGCTGACGCGGCCCGGCTTCGCCCAGACCCTGGTGGGGAGCATCTCATTTAATTCATATAAGTAGTCATATAAGTTCCCGTTCCCGACTATCTATCTGTCTGTCTGTCTGTCTGTCTGTCTGTCTATCTGTCTGTCTGTCTGACCCGGCCCGGCATCGCCCAACTCCTGGTGGGGAGCATCTCATTTAATTCATATAAGTAGTCATATAAGTTCCCGTTCCCGACTATCTATCTGTCTGTCTGTCTGTCTGTCTGTCTATCTGTCTGTCTGTCTGTCTGACCCGGCCCGGCTTCGCCCAGACCCTGATGGGGAGCATCTCATTTAATTCATATAAGTAGTCATATAAGTTCCCGTTCCCGACTATCTATCTGTCTGTCTGTCTGACCCGGCCCGGCTTCGCCCAGACCCTGATGGGGAGCATCTCATTTAATTCATATAAGTAGTCATATAAGTTCCCGTTCCCGACTGTCTGTCTGTCTATCTATCTATCTGTCTGTCTGTCTGTCTGACCCGGCCCAGCCCATGGTGGAGAGCATCTCATTTAAATCATATAAGTAGTCATATAAGATCCCGTTCCCGACTATCTGTCTGTCTGTCTGTCTTGGGTAAATGGAGGAGGGAGGAGGAAGAGGGAGGTGGAGGAGGGAAGAGGAGGGAGGAGGAGGGAGGAGGAGACAGGAGACAGGAGGAATAGGGAGGAATAGGAGGGAGGAGGAGGGATTAGGAAGAGGAGGGAGGAGTAGGGTGGAGGAGGAGGGAGGAGGAAGAGGGAGAAGGAGGGAGGAAGAGAACGCAGGAGGAGGAGGGAGGAGGAGGAGGAGAGGGAGGAGGAGGGAGAGGATAGAGGAGGGAGGAGGAGGAGAGAGAAGGAGGAGGGAGGAGGCGGAGGGAGCAGGAAGAGGGAGGAAGAGGGAGGAGGAAGAGGGAGAAGGAGGAGGGAGGAGGAGGGAGAAATAGGAGGGAGGAGGAAGAGGGAGGAGGAGGGAGAAGGAGGGAGGAGGAGAACGCAGGAGGAGGAGGGAGGAGGAGGAGGAGAGGAAGGAGGAGGGAAAGGGAGGAGGAGGGAGGAGGAGAGAGTGGGAGGAGGGAGGAGGCGGAGGGAGAAGGAAGAGGGAGGAAGAGGGAGGAGGAAGAGGGAGAAGGAGGAGGGAGGAGATGGAGGGAAGAGGATGAGGGGGAGGAGGAGGAAGAGGAAGGAGGATGAATGTGAAGGGAGGAGGAGGGAGGACGTAGAGGGAGGAGGAGGAGGGAGGAGGAGAGAGGAGGAGGTGAGAGGAGGAGGAGGGAGGAGGAGGAGTGATGAGGAGGAGGGAGGAGAAGGAAGAGAGAGGAGAAGGAATGTGAAGGGAGGAGGAGGGAGGAGGAGGAGGGAGGAGGAGAATGGAGGAGGAGGGATGAGGAGGAGAGAGAGGAGGAGGAAGGAGGAGGGGTAGGAGGGGGAGGAGGAGAAGGGAGGAGAAGGGAGGAGGAGGGCGAAGGAGGAAGGAAGAGGAGGGCAAGGAGGTAGGAGGAGGGAGGAGGAGGAGGAAGAGAGTGGAGGAGGGAGGAGGAGGGAGGAAGAGATAGGCGGAGAGAGGAGGAGGAGGGAGGAGGAGGAGTAGGAAGGAATAGGAGGGAGGAGGAGGGAGGAGGAGGTATTAAGAGAAGGAGGGGGAAAGGGGAGAAGAGGAGGTAGGAGGAGGGAGGAGGAGGAGGAAGAGGGAGGAGGAGGGAGGAGGAAGAGAGTGGAGGAGGGAGGAGGAGGGAGGAAGAGATAGGTGGAGAGAGGAGGAGGAGGGAGGAGGAGGAGTAGGAAGGAATAGGAGGGAGGAGGAGGGAGAAAGAGGGATTAAGAGAAGGAGGGGGGAAACGGGAGAAGAGGAGGGAGGAGGAGGGAGGAGGAGGGAGGAGGAGGGAGGAGGAGGGAGGAGTGTGAAGGAGGAGAAGGAGGAGGGAGGAGGGTGAAGGAGGAGGAGGAGGAGGAAGAGGGAGGAGGAGGAGGAGGGAGGGGGAGGAGGAGGGAGAAGGAGGAGGAGGGAGGAGGGAAGAGGAGAACGCAGGTGGGGGAGGAGGAGGAGGGAGGAGGGAGAGGGAGGAGGAGGAGAGAGAAGGAGGAGGGAGGAGGTGGAGGGAGAAGGAGGAGGGAGGAAGAGGTAGAAGGAGGAGGGAGAAGGAGGAGGGGGAGGAGGAGGAGGAATGATGAGGAGGGAGGTGGAGGAAGAGAGAGCAGGAGGAAGGAGGTGGGGGAGGAGGAGGGAGGAGGGAGAGGGAGGAGGAGGAGAGAGGAGGAGGAGGGAGGAGGTGGAGGGAGAAGGAGGAGGGAGGAAGAGGTAGAAGGAGGAGGGAGAAGGAGGAGGGGGAGGAGGAGGAGGAGGAATGATGAGGAGGGAGGTGGAGGAAGAGAGAGGAGGAGGAAGGAGGTGGGGGAGGAGGAGGGAGGAGGGAGAGGGAGGAAAAGGGAGGAGGGAGGAGGAGAGAGGAGGAGGATGGAGGAGGAGAAGGGAGTAGGAGGGATGAGGAGAAGGGAGGAAGAGAGGGAGGAGGAGGGAGAAGGGAGGGGGAGAAGGAGGAGGGAGAGGGAGGAGTGGGAGGAGGTAGAGGGAGGAGGAAGAGGAGGAGGGTGGAGGGAGGAGGTAGAGGGAGGAGGAGGGAGGAGGTAGAGGGAGGAGGAGGGAGCAGGCGGAGGGAGTAGGAGGGAGGAGGATGGAGGAGGAGGGGAGAGGAAGAGGGAGAAGGAAGAGGGAGAAGGAGGGAGGAGGGAGAGGGAGGAGGGGGAGGAGGTAGATGGAGGAGGAAGAGGAGGAGGGTGGAGGGAGGAGGTAGAGGGAGGAGGAGGTAGAGGCAGGAGGAGAAGAGAGGAGGAGGGAGTTCGCCATTCCGAATTCATACTCGTCTAGGTTCTGTGATTTCGGTCCTTCCATTGATTGTTCTTCCCTTCTACACGACTGTAGATAACTTCCTTACACATAAAAAGATTAATTGTTATTGATATTGCCGTGGCATGGAGGCATATATATGAGCAGCAGAGTTGAACGCCTACGCCAGCCGGCACGGCACTTGATGATGATGATAATTGCCGTGTGACGATTCTGTGTAGTCACGTCATTTTCTTCCCTTTCCCTAGCGTTTGGTTCGAGGAGGAAGAAAAAAAAAAACGACAGTTGGCAGCGCTGGAATGAAAGGAAGGCGTGTAGAAAATTTCATCTCAATCGGATGGGCCGTTCGCGAACGCATAAAGGACATACATACATACATACAGACAGACAGACAGACGGAGATCCTAATTTATATATAAGATACATATGTTTATAACTTATATGAAAATGTAATGAAAGATTAAATAAATACTATAATTTATATATAATAATATATAATTTAAATCACATAATACTAGTATGTAACCTTCAGTAATGCCCCGTGAAGATAAAAAATGTTATGTTGTTATGTCCCTTACAAATGTAATGTTGGTATATTATTGTTATATAGTATTGCTTACTTGATATAGTTGCGTTATATTATTGTTATGTAGTATTGCTTGCTTGATATTGTTGTGGTATATTATTGTTGTATTGTATCGCTTGCTTGATATTCAATCATTCATTCAGTAGCTGTCCTTTGCAGAACCTCGCTCCTATAACAACCGTCCGGAAAACCTCTCAATCATAAGCAAGATGTGCCGCGTCCGATACGCCCATCTGGAGATCATCTGCCACATCTTGCATCCATCTTCTCTTTGGCCTTCCTCTTCCTCTCTTCCCTGGCATATACCCCTCCATCATTGTTCTCTCCAAAACTTCATAACCTTTCAAGTGACCAAAATATTTCAATGCTCTTTGTTTTCTCGTCTTTAGTAGCCAACCTTCTTCAATATTCAAATCTTGTCGTATGGATGCATTTGTTCTTTTCTCATCCAATATATTCTTAGAACCCGTCTATAATATTTATATCCAAAGGCATTTATGCGCTGTTCAGCTTGTTTAGTAAGTGTCAAGATCTCACAGGCGTATGTTGCAATGGGAAAGACGCACGCTCTTACAAATTTAATGTGTATAGGCCACAATTTATTCAGGTTTCTAAGTTTTTGAAGTGCAATAGATATTCTTCTTTCAGTTTCTTTCATTGTGTCATCATTGTTGGTAATCAATGACCCAAGGTATTCAAAATGTTCCGCCACCTTCAATTTTCCTCGTTAACATATATTTATTTTTCCATATTAGTTCACTTTCTATGCAGTATCGTTGTTTTTGATATGTTAAGATATAAATTGGGATTTTCACTATTCGTTTGGGGTGAGGTTATTAGTTTTTCTATACCATTCTGTGATGTGGATTGTAGTACTGTATCATCAGCATATGGAATCACTTCTATTTCATGCCCACCGATATTCAGGGCGTTATATTTCTCCAAGGTTATACAATCTCTTATATTTCTAATTATATTTTCAGCATACAGGTTAAACAAATAGAGGGACAGCACACATCCCTGGCGAAATCCTTGCTTGATGTCAAACCAGTCTGATGTCTCGCTATCTATTCTAACCGCTGCTTATTGGTCTAGGTAGAGCATTTTTAGGATTTGTACTACATGTGATGGAAAGCCCATTTTCCTAATGATTTCCTAAAGTTTATGATGCTGTACACATTCAAATGCCCTTGATTAATCTAAGAAACATGAGAACAGGTTTACATTAAATTCTCTGCACTTCCTTATTATTAAACGATGTTGAATACATGATCTCTTGTTCCTCTTCCTTGTCTAAATTCAATCTTTTGGCCATATACCATATTGCTTGATATAGTTTTGGTATATTATTGTTATATAGTCTTGCTTGCGTGTTAAGGTTTAAAAAAAAAATGATACGTGCTCGCGGTCCTTCAGGGGGCTAGAGCCGCCCCTTGTGGTCCCCACGTCCCTCTATGTCATTCAGATGACCGCCTCTGCTGGTGACCCTGGCAAGATACTACATTTTAATCTTAGTTAAAAGGCCGCGATTAAGGATTTTTGGCCTTTTGCAGGCCTGACAAAATGGTGTTTACTTCCTGTTTTATTAAACAACTTTGGCTTTTACAGATTGCATTCTGTGCATTCCATACGCCGTACAATCGTCCTTGTGGTTTTAGCCTTCTTTCTAAACACAGGCTTAGACTGGCCACCATAACCACTCTGTTTTCTGTGGTAACGCCTTTTACCCTGTGCATAGAGTGAGGCTTTTCTTGCTTTGTACTGGGTGACTTATTGGACAGTGCTTTTTGTACCTTTTGCCCCTGCAAAATGTTCGGCGCTGTTTCAGTACGTTCATCATGGTGAAATCACATATGAAAAAGTAAGTTTACGTTTCTAATTGTGATTCTAATGAAATTTTGGGCCTTTTACAGGCCGGAGAAAAATAATATAAAATTTTCCATTGAATCCAATTAATGTAATATTAATAAGAAATAAGGAAATGGGTTACAAAATTCTCAAGCTTGTAAAACAAAGCTACCAGTTTTACACAAAATTTGAAGATTATTTGAAATTCTTATCTAATTTTATGCAGACAATAACGGTTGTTAATTTCTAAAAGATTTTATAAAGGAGTTAGATAAATACTGCAATTATTTAAATCACAGAATACATGTATGTTTCCTTAAGTAATGTCCCTTGAAATATCTGTTATGTAGTCATGTCTTTTCCCGCTATTTTATATTTTATTTACATGTATGCCTACATCGGTATCAACACACCGGAAGTTCAAGAGTGAAAGCTTGTATCAATTCGGCCATGTTGACCTCCAAAAGTAGCCTTCACTTGGTAGACTTTTATAAGGAAGCCGCTGACGATAGGACAGAAGTGCTGGTAGAACTCTACAGTGAGACCGTGTGGTCCTAGTGATGTGTCTTGTGATGATGAAATATTTATGTACGTCATAAAAGTTTTACTAAACGCTGAGAAGATATGTATAAATATAGAATTATGTTTTAAGGAGTTTTGGCCTTTGACAGACCGGTCAAAATTAGAAATGAACAATTAGCCTACCCGGAGATATTTTTTTTCTACCGATTCGATTATACCATAACCCACAGCCCGTTCAACCTCAGCAGTCAAGTTATATCAGGGTCTAACACTGGCTCAGATTAAAAATCCTGTGATCGAGTCAGCCACAAGTAGGATATTAATCTGTTTAACATTTCCATTTGTGTGTGTGTGCGCGCGCGCGCGCGCGCGTGTGTGTGTTTTAAAAACTTGTATTTCATATAAATCAGTGTGTATTTACAAGGTGCATTGTGTGTTTTCATTTACATTTGCAAATTCTACAAATACATTCATGTATACATATGATAATATACATTAATGAGATAGAGTTGTGTCAAAGAATAAACAAAGACAAGTCACTGAAATTCTTCTGGCCACTACTTAAAAGACTTAATGGTGTAGTCAAGGATAAGAGTATTTCTTACTTCCAGGGTGCTGACCTCATCTGGCCTTTACGAACGTTATCTAGAGCTGAGCATCCAGAAAGACATGAGAGTCCGAAATTTTGCCAAGACGGTTACCTCAGATAGGTGTAAGTCCCAGAACAATTCAGAAGAAGACATGGCGACAGTAAAAGAGATCAGGGCTGTGTTTCGACGAACAAAGAACGGTGCACAAGGGCCAGATGGTAAAAGGTTTGACGACAACGAGATAGAGGAACTATGTACAGCATCAGTATAGTGAGTGCTAGCATCAAGAAGGATTGGTTACACAGATATCTGATTCCCTTGTCGAAGCCTGGCAAAGTCCACACAACAATTCAGGTATAGCACGTAATTACCATGTACAATGCAACAGGCAAGCTGCTGGAGAAGCTGATTGCCAGAAAAAAAAGTATCAAACCAGTTACAAAGAGGCAATGTCTTTACCCAGCTACCCTTGGAGGGTACTGTCCACAGAGAGAAACCTGGACCAACGCAGCAGCTTTTGCCTATGATGTGTATGAAGGTTTCCACCCAGTACACCAACTGTACATCTGTGCTCAGAGACTGTGGAAAGAACGCAGGCAATGAAATACCTGGGATATGATTTGATCGAAGCCTTGCTTATACTGAGCACATTGATCAGGTGCTAATAAAGGCCAAGCGGGATTTGGCTGTGATCCGGGTGATGGCGGCGGCAAACTATGAGCAGCTCCATCTATGTCTTCTATACGAGGGTCTAGTCCTTTCTGTTTTTGAGTATACTATAGCGATCCTGACTCTCAGCCATAAGCAGATGGAAAGGATGGAGAGGATACAGAACGAAGCTATGTGTATTATACTTGGGTTTACAAGAGATACAGCATGTAGGGCGATGCGCTATCTTCTTGATTTTCCAACCATCGGGGACATAATACAGATTTGCCGAGCACAGGCCTATCCCAGGGTCAACGCAAACACGCAACATCCACTGCATAGTGAAATTAAGAAGGTAAAGGGCAGCAAGTTAAAAAGAGGAAAATCGTGGATGGGTAAATTCGGAGACATTCTTCAAATGGTGTGTTCACTTGAAGACTTGGAATAGAAATGGGTACAAGTGCCTGCAGCGTTCTGTACATCTTTTCAGTTTGTATCCAACTAGACAGAAAATGCAGACAAGAACACAGATGGGCATTTACGGCTCAAGCTGGAGGTAGAATTGTGAAGGAGGATTCTGGTAGTAGTTTGACTTTGGAAGTCATGGCAGTAAGAAAAGTAACTGCATGGCTCGAGACACAGACCTTCACTCGGGCATGTTTCCTTAGTGACTCAATGAGTATGCTCAGGAAGATAGCGATGGGGTAGGCTGGAGACAATGGTTGTTGTCTCTGGAGCGGTCACGGCTGGCAAAGACTAGTTTCATTTTGTACCAGTGCATGCGGGTGTACAACAACAACAACAACAACAACAACAACAACAACAACAAAAACAACAACAACAACAACAATAACAACAACAAAACTTTATTTTCAAAGGGTTAAGATTTGGGCACACAGGCCCGTCTTACATTCTGCCCTTCTATCACTCTCTTTCATACATTATATCATTCACACATCATTCAAGGCTAATTGTGTACAAGGAAATTAGCAGACTGACATGCTTGCGGTACGGCTACTGTGGAGGGCGGACGAGCCATGGACCAGGCTGATATACCCTATGCTCTACGAGAAGTAAGTTGTTTGCGTGTAACAAATGATGACCTTGAATCTACATCCATGGTCAGTCTGCAAGAACAGCAATTTAAAATAGTTGTGGCCAAACAATAACACTACGCGGAAAGCCAGAGAAGATTATTAAACCAACACAGAACTACTCACGCTGCGGGATTTACTGAGGAGGGGATCCGAGCACTTACGGACTAAATGTTTCGATGTGCAATGAGGATGATCTGTCGACTAACTAACTAACTAGTAAGTATGAGTGTGACATTCTGTCAACGGCCTTCTCCTGGTCTAGCGACAAGTGGGAGTATTGACAGTCTTTCTGGTATGTGTATGTGATGAAATCTCTAATGAAGTGTGTATGTTGGTATGTGTTTATGTGGTGGGAACGATTAGTAGTGTGACTCTTCGCTGGCTGTTGAACGAGGGGACTGAGCGCGTATGGGAATGTCCTGAATTCAGTGATGTCGGTTCTTAACTTAACTCAACTCAACATATGTTTATGTTTTGAAAACTGCACTGTTTGTCTGGGTTTACGAGTGATGACATGAATGTTTTTATTTTGTTTGCAAGTGACTTTGCTAGAATTTTTTAGTCTGTGTTTAATAATGAGATGGGTCTATAGTTTTTAAGCTGTGTTTTTTCTGTGTTGTCTTTATAGATGAGTGTTATTAGGACATGTTGTAAGTTTTCGGGAGTTCTTGTTTGTGAAAAGCTTCTTGGTAGACCTTTAGAATGAAACTGTCTAGGATAGGAAAGTCTTACTGGTAGAATTCTACAGTGAGTCCACCTGACCCTGGTGATTTGTCTTTTTGCATTTCATTGAGTGCATGTGTTATACCTACTAATGTAAGCTCTGTCTAGTATGTCTTTATCTTTGTCAGATAGTTTCTTTGTGTATTGTAAGAACCTATTTTGTGTTTGTGTGTTGGGTCTGCAAGATGTGGAATGCACCTGGCCCTGCAGTCAGCAGGGTTATGATCGGCTAGCCTCTCCCAGGAGGGGGGAAAAGCGAAAATTAGTAGCCTGCCGATGACCCGCAGACACCACAAGGCAACATTCACCTCCACGTGGTGCAGACCGGGCAACCATGACCGCGAGGTCATGGGCTAACGGGGATATGGCTCGCCATAGGGGATGGACTCCCTGTGGTCAGATTGTTGTCCTAAACCTGCTACGGACCTAGCAAGCCGGCAGGGGATCTTCATACTGCTCGGAGAAAAACTAAGAAGTATAAACGGACTTACCCTAACGGACATCGACCCGGCAATGTTAATGGACTTCGAGATAGATCAGCGACTCACAAAAAAAAAAATAGGCACAATAAACGTCTGCGGTTTCAATAGTAAAGAAGAAGAGCTTATAGAAACAACGGAAGAGAGGAAAATTGGACTGGTGGGAAAAACGGACACCAGAACAAAGGGGAAAGGATGCAAGGAGCTTCACCGCAGTTACACGTTTGTTTACTCTGGAGTAGAACAGCAAGAAATGGCAAGACACGGTATGAGAATAGTCATCGAACCACGGCTAGCAAGAGGAATACTAGAAATAAAATATATATCAGAAAGAATCATAACAGTGAGAATAAAAGAACAAACAATTACAACATATATACGAATATACGCACCATGTAATGCAAACAATAATGAGCAAGAATGCGAGGACTTCTACGAAGACATACATGAAGTGCTAAATAAAATAGATAAGTAGGACAACATCATAATTATGGGAGACTTCAATGCAAGACTAGGACATAACAGAGTGGGCATGGAAAAACATCTGGGAGCATTTGGAGATCAGCAAAATGAAAGGAATGATAACGGAAGTAGACTGATAGAGCTGTGCAGCCAACATGACCTCTATATAACAAACACATTCTATAAACATAAAGATTTAAGTGTATACACCTGGTATAAATGGAACGATCTAGATACTAAAAGCCAAATTGATTTTATATTAACAAGAAATAACAGAAAGAGAAATATATTAGATGCAAGGGCAGTGCCAAAATTTCAGTATAAACACAGACCATAAAGCAGTCGTTGCCACAATAAAAACCATCAGCAGAAGAAAACAAAGAGCAGGAAAATACATGCCTTGCGAATCAGTAAACTTAAAAAAACCTTAAAGACGAGGCAGTAAGGGAAAATTATGAGAAAGAACTAACTGAACTCTTTGTAAAATTACCTACAGAAAGAAAAACAGTGGAAGAAGAATGGGAGATGTTCAAATCAAGCATTTTAAATACTGCAAAAATAACACGTGGAACCACGAAAACACGGATAAAGAAAATAACAAGTTGGTGGAACGCAGAAGTAAAGAAAGCGGTAAAATACAAAAAGGAAACATATAAAAAGTGGTTGAAGAGCAAACAGGAATGTGATTACATAGTATACAGAATAGCGAGAAGACATGTGAGTAGAATAGTAAAGAGGGAAAAACACAAAGACTGGGATGAGTATGGGGAAACCCTAAATAAAAACAACAAGGAGGCAACTAGAAACTTCTACAAAAAGATAAGTGCAATGCGAACCAGAGGAGAACCCTTTGACCCAACTGAAATAATTAACAGCGAAAATGGAGAACCAATAAGTGAACAAAAACAAATCCTAATAAGATGGAAGCAGTACTTCGAACAACTTCTCAACATCCCATCAGATGTCACAGGAATTCAAGAGACCTACACAAATGTCACCGAAGAACTAGAACCAGACATACTAAAAGAAGAAATTATAGAAGCCATCAGATTAGCCCCACTGAACAAATCACCGGGACAGGATGAAATACCAAATGAACTAATTAAAGCAGCAAGAGAAGTAGGAACAGCTTGGCTACATAGACTATTCAACCATGTTTGGGTAGAACAACAGACACCACGAGACTGGGGAAAAGCCATAATTATCCCAATTTGGAAAAACAAAGGCAGCAAAAGAGACTGCACACAATACAGAGGCATTTCACTGTTGAGTCATACTGGGAAAATATTTTGCAAAATTCTTGAAAAAAAAGATTACGAACTACTTTAGAACCCCAGCTAAGCGAAACACAACTTGGATTTAGGAAACACAAAGGATGCACAGATGCCATTTTTGCTCTTAGACAACGTATAGAAAAATTAATCGAATTCAATGAAACACTCTACTTAGCCTTTGTCGACCAAGAAAATGCATTCGATAGAGTAGATAGGAACAAGCTGTGGGAAATCCTTAAACAATATGGAGTGAGTACACATCAAACAAACCTATGTAGAAGTTTATACAACAGCGAATGCATAGTGAGAGCAACTGGAGGACACACAGAACCCTTCACCATAAGATCTGGAGTACGACAAGGTTGTGTCCTGTCCCCTCTCTTGTTCATAACATATATAGACAAAATATGTAAAGAAACCAGCCAACAGAGACGGTAAGATTACCGCATTACGAGAACACAGAAGAAGAGGCATTTGCAAATCTAACCATTAGAGAACTCCTGTTTGCGGACGACCAAGCACTAATAGCAAAATCAGAAGCTGAATTACAAGACCACATGAATAGTCTAAACGAAATGTGTAGGGAACATAACATGAAAATTAACACAAGAAAACAGAGGAAATGACTATAACTAAAGAAGAAAAAACAACAACAATTCATCTAAACGAACATCCCTTGAAACAAGTAAAGAGTTTCAAGTACCCAGGAAGTATAATATCATCAAATGGCAGATCAGAAGACGAGATCGAAAATAGGTGCAATAAGGCAAACCAACTCATTGGACAAATGGCACCAATACTAAAGAACAAACATGTATCAATAACTACTAAGAAAGCACTTTACAATACAATCTTCCTACCAACTCTATGCTACCAATGCCAAACCTGGACAATGACAGAAAAAGAGAACAGAAAAATTACAACAACAGAAATGAAATTCCTGAGAAGAATACTCAATGTATCAAGAAGAGAAAAGATCATAAATGAAGAAATCAGGACTAAAGTAGGGGTTAAAGCAGCACTAGATTTTATTATGCAAGTCAAATGGTTTGGCCATGCAAGTAGGTTACCAGTCAACAGCATGCCACAACAAGCAATGATGTACAGACCAGATGGAAATAGAGGAAGAGGCCGACCACCTAAACGTTGAACAGAGGGAATAGCAGAGTCCATGGGAATATCGATATATGAAGCCTATAATCGGGCACTCTCACGATGTTTATACGTCACCTCGAACCGCAAGGTACAAGAGGAACATGATGAGATGAGATGAGATGAGATGATGATGCTGTCGTTTACACAGCTGGGCATTTACGGCTCAAGCTTGGGAGAGAATTGTGAAGGAGGGTTCTGGTTGTAGTTTGACTATAGAAGTCATCGCAGTAAGTAAAGCAATTGCATGGCTAGAGACACAGATCTTCACTCGGGCATGTTTCTTTGTGACTCAATGAGTATGCTCAGGAAAATAACGATGATGTGGGCTCGAAGACAATGGTTGTTGTCTCTGGAGCGGTCACAGCTGACACAGACTAGTTTCATGTTTGTGCCAGTGCATGCGGGTGTACAAGGAAATGAACAGACTGACAGGTTTGCCTGTATAGATACTGTGGAGGGCGGACGAGCCATGGACCAAGCTGATATACTGAATGCTCTACGAGAAGTAAGTCGTTTGCGAGTACCAAGTGATGACTGTGAATCTACATCCATGGTTACACTGCGAGAACAGCAATTTAAAATAGGCGTGGCCAAACAAGAACACTACGCGGGAAGTCAAAGAAGATTAATAAACCAACACAAAACTGGTGTCGTTAGCCGTTACACGGTGCGGGATTTATTGAGGAGGGGATCCGAGCACTTATGGACTGAATGTTTCGATGTGCAATTAGGTTGATCTGTCGACTAACTAACTATCTAGTAAGTACCAGTGTGACATTCTGTGAACGACCCTCTCCTGGACTAGCAACAAGTGGTAGTATTGGCAATCTTTCTGGTGTGTGTATGTGATGAAATCTCTAATGAAGTGTGTATGCTGGTATATGTTTATGTGTTGAAAACTGCACTGTTGGTCTGGGTCTACGAGTGATGGCATACAAGTTTTTAAGTTGTTTGCAAGTGATTTTGCTAGAATTTTGTAGTCTGTGTTTAATAATGAGATGGGTCTATAGTTTTTCAGCTGTGTTTTGTCTGTGTTGGCATTATAGATGATTGTTATGTAGGACATGTTGTAAGTTTTAGGGAGTTATTGATTGTGAAAAGCTTCTTGGCAGACCTTTAGAAGGAAACTGTCTAGGATAGGAAAGTCTTACTGGTAGAATTCTACAGTGAGTCCACCTGGCCATGGTGTTTTGTCATTTTGCATTTGATTTAGTGCATGTGTGATACCGACTAATGTAAGAGCTCTGTCTAGTATGTCTTTATCTTTGTCAGATAGTTTCTTTGTGTATTGTAAGAACCTATTTTGTGATTGTGTTTCGGCTGGTTCTGCTGGTCATTGTAGTATTGTTGGAATGTTTCTAACATATGTGTTGCCTCTATTTGTGTGTTTCCTTGCATGTCTATTATTGCTCCTACTTGTCTGTTGGGTTGTATGTTTTGTTCTAAATCCAGGTGTTGTTTGTTGGGAGTTTCGTTTTATATGGTAGTGAGTTTAGTTCTAAGGAGTGCACCACTTAATTTGTGTTGCTGGCGTTGTTATAATTGTGATTCTAGTGTGTGTATAGGTGTAATGCTTTCCTGTCTATCTTTTTTGTGAGTTGCATTGCTGTTTGCAAATGTTCTCTTGTTGTAGTCTGCGGTTGTCTATGATGGATGCAGATTGTTGTGTTCTATTACGTATTGTGTTCTTTAGTAGATCCCAAATTTGTGTTATGTTGTCGGTGGGTATACTAATAGTGTATGTTAGAATAAGGTGTTTCACGTGTTGCACATAACCTGTGTGTTGGAGTTGTGTGTTGTTTAATTTCCAATGTGGGGATCGTTTTGAGGGCTGTGTATTTGTAGTGCCTCTTGTGATATATGCTAGTAATGCTTTGTGATCTATATCTTGTAATGTTTCTAGTATGTGTTTTGTGTGTATTATGCGGTGTGTTGCATGTGTGTATATTCTATCTAGTCTGACTGATCTATTGTGAACCCTATTTTTGTGTGTTGTTGCAATGTTATTAGGGTGTCTGTGTCTGAAAGCGTGTGTGTGTCTAAGCTATTTTGTAGTTCATCCTGTTGGTGTATTCCATTCTTTAATTGTGTCTTGATTCCTGCTTTACCTCCCCTTACAATATCCAAATCTGAGAGTACAAAATTGAAATCCCCTGCAAGGACAACATCTTGTTCTCTGTATGTTTGTGTCAGTAGGGCGTCTAATTCTTGGTAAAAAATTGGTTGATGATTGTAATTTGGTGGTGCATGTATGTTCACTACGGTGTATGCGTGTATAGTATTGTCTACATGTATTATTGAGTTTCGTCCCTGGTCATCCGTGTGTGTTCTAATAATATTTCACCTGTCTGTTGTCTGCAGAATAGCTGTTTCTGACCCGATTTTGTGTATGGCTAAACAAAAGCATGAATATTTGAGGTCTAGCTGTGTGGTGATATGTTGTGCGAAAGTGTTTGAACATATGTTTGTTTCTCGTAGCAGTATAAAGTCTGGTTTGTGTTTGCTTATATATGTGATAGTGTGTTGTAATTTTGTACGCATACCACACATATTTAAAGTAAACATAATTGAATTAATAGTCATTGTAATTTTAGTAAAAACAAATACATGAGGTATAAGTACTATAGAAATTCACACGCAAAGTTGTTATCCATCATGGATAGGCGAGCAAAATTTCAGTAACAAATGTTGATGCGAGAGGATCATCTTGAACCTCGTTCTTATCACTTATGTCGGCGTCTACTAAGAGAGTGTCTGGTATGCTGTATGTGTTGTCTTCGTCTTGTACTTGTTCTTGTGTCTCCTCTTGTTGTTCTTGTTCAGTTTCCTTTGTCTCCCTATAGTGCCTTTGACTTTTTCCTTCTTTTCTGGTATGTATCTAGTCGGTGATAGAACGTCCGTTTCTGTGTCAAAGCTGTGTTTTGACTGCAGTAGTCTTCTGTCAGCCCATTTTCTTTTTATTGGAATGCTGACTATTTTAAAAGTTTCAGAGTCTATATTCTTTGGATTGTTTTCTTTTGTGTTATTTTTGTTTTTGTTTTCCTGTCTTCTTGTGTGTTGATTTGACTATTGAAAGTTTGTGTAAGTTCAGTTCTTTTCTGTGGAGGAGTTTCTCTTACGAGTGGCGGGAAATCTTCTTGGTTGTAAACACTAATTGCTGCTGCTGTTGGCATCATCGGTGGTCGTCAACTACTCTAAGACATTTATCTGCCCAGTGGTTGTCTTGGCCATACGCCGGATAATTGTTCACATTTTGTTCATAATACCAGGAGTGCATACCATTTGCCAAACCCATTCTTTAACCTGAAAACCTCCGCCTTGTCATCCCCTGTAAAACTGTGCACCAGGTTTTTAAACTCCTTTTGGAGCAATCGTGACAGGTAGCCAGTGAATGGTCAGCCTGTCTCTTTCTTACTCTGGGTGCTCTAGAGATATATCTATCCCTAGGCTTGTTAAAGAGAACTTTTTTACCGTGTAACTTTTCATACACGGCCTTTTGCGCCTCTGCTGACAGGTGAAAGTACCACCTAGTGGGAACCTAGAACCTATGCAGGTCGACGATTCCCCCAGAAGGCAAACCTCCTGGACCAGTTAGGGCACTAACAATAAATCCTGGTGTTGATGTAACGGCTGTCCCAGGACCAGTAATCGAGCAAACTATCGTGCCGGGCTGGTGGAGTTGCTGGACTTCCTAGTCGTCTTTTGGAATTGCAAATGCATAATATTGTAATACATGTCGATAATTTGTTATTCTCGGTAATAATAATTATAAAGACAAAATTCACAGTATGCTTTAGAATTTCAATTCCATTGAATAACGCACCTAAATATTCTTTTTCAATGTTTTACGCTGACAGACTTCAATTAAAAATGAAGTTCACGTTTGTAAGAAATTTAATCTATATTAAGGGTTTTGGGCCTTTGAATGAAAGGTCAGGATATTTAATGTAATATCGAGGATCAATGAACAAATGAGTTATACATTTCCCACAAATGTAAAATAATGCCATAACTTTTACACAGTCTTTGAAGATTGCTTAAAATTATTATCCCGTCATTTATAATCTATATAGTTGTCGCTAATTTTTCTGAACAATTTATGAAAGATTAACATAAATACCACAATTATTTAAATCAAATAATACTAGTATATTACCTTTAGTAATGTCCCGTGAAGAAAAAAACTGTAATGTTGTTATGTCCCTTTCAACAATCGCAATTGCATGTTCCTTTTAATGTGGTTTTATTGATATACTTTTGGTATATTATTGTTATATAGTATTGCTTACTTGATATATTTTTTGTATATTATTGTTATATAGTATTGCTTACTTGATATGGTTTTGATATATTATTGTTATATAGTGTCGCTTGCTTGATACAGTTTTGGTATATTATTGTTATATATTATCGCTTACTTTATATTCGGCATTAGGCATTCGATTTGGTCAGTCGTGAGGGTCTGTTCAAAGCACTAAAGAAGATTGGCTGACCACCAACTCTTCTGTCCATTGTGGAATCGTTCCACACAGGCATGAAAGGTATAATCATGTTTGATGGCTCAACTTCAGAAGAGTTTGAAATCAAGAGTGGAGTTAAGCAAGGTTGTGTACTAGCTCCCGCCCTCTTTGGGATATACTTTTCACTTCTACTGAAATATGCCTTTCGTGATCAGGATGACGGTATATACATTCACTCACGCTCAGATGGTGGCCTCTATAATGCTCAGAGATTGAAGGCCAAGACCAAAATTAGCAGGGTACTAATCAGAGAGTTGCTTTTTGCGGATGATGCTGCGATTACGACCCACTCTGAGGAAGAATTACAACATCTACTATCTGCATTCTCCAATGCTTGTTCTGAATTTGGTTTAACAATTAACAAAAAGAAGACACAGATTATGTCACAAGGTGCACATGGTGTACCATCAATCTTTATTGACGACGCCGAACTGGAGATAGTAGACCATTTTACATATCTAGGATCAGAGGTAAATAGCAAATTATCCCTCGATCAGGAAATCAACATCAGGATTGGCAAGGCAGCAACAACAATGAACATGTTAGCAAAAAGAGTCTGGGAGAACAGGAAGCTTACTGCCAAAACAAAAGTCCTCGTCTACCAAGCCTGTGTCCTTAGTACTCTTCTTTATGGCAGTGAAACCTGGACAACTTACTCACGCCAAGAGAAACGTTTAAACAGCTTTCATATGCGGTGTCTGCGAAGAATACTTGGTATTAAGTGGCAAGACAAAATCACAATTACTGAAGTATTGGAAAGATCAGGTTGTGTGACGGTGTATTCCATGCTCAGTCTTCGTAGACTTAGATGGATAGGACATGTTAGGAGGATGGATGATGGTAGAATACCAAAGGACATCTTTTTTGGTGAATTACAGACGGGTAGGAGATCTCAGGGTCGGCCTCTACTACGATACAAAGATGTGTGTAAGCGGGACATGATTGATACAGGCATTGATAATGCACATTGGGAGCACGTCGCCGCTGAACGTGTTGCATGGAGGGCAACTATCAGAAATGGAATAAAGACAAAAGAGAAAATGATTGCAGATAAAGCACACACAGAGCGTGAGAGACGTAAGATGGTGCAAAATGGTGGAAGTGACCATGTTTTCACATGCACCTACTGTGGGCAAACATTTGCAGCAAGAATTGGCCTTACCAGCCACACTCGCCACCGCCATGGATCGTAGTTATTAAGCCTTTTTGAAGCACAATGTACCAAACTATCGTCTGTCAAGACGGAAAGGTGCCAATGTAATGTTACTTTATATAGTTTTAGTATATTATTTGGGAAGATCGAGAAGAAAATACCTGGATGGCTTGGCCACGTGGCATGGTCGAGACAGGAACACAGAGCTGATCTACGACTCTGGTGATAGAGTGACATGGCAGTGCATGACCGCCCACGCTTATCGGCATGGCACATGATGGATGGATGGATATTATTGTTATATAGTATTGTGCTATACGTATATATCTATTTCTAGGGTATTTTATGATTTATATTTTTCAGTTCAAGGGAGACCCTGCGTAGACCATCATCAGAGAAGGCTCATTGAACGGCCAAGTAAACATCCAAGACCTGCAACAGGTAGAAGTGAACAGCCAGATCAAGGAAATGTAAGTACATTTTTAATTTCGAAAAATAAAACATACGTCAAGGTAGGCCTCGCCGCTCCGGAGGCAATGATACATGGCACAACGTTGTCCGTTTACAAATAAACAAGCCACGGTAATAGAAGGCAAAGAATAAACAATTGTCGGCCATTTTAAATTGTTAATTAGGTCACGGCACATCCTATCGAAAAATAAATAATACGTCAAGTTAGGCCTCGCCGCTCCGGAGGCAATGATACATGGCACAACGTTGTCCGTTTACAAATAAACAAGCCACGGTAATAGAAGGCAGAATTTCTCAGCTTCCAATCTTAGGGCCGCGATAAATACTGACTTATCTGTTAGTTCATCATAGCACTTCCTGATATTAAATTACGTCACCAGAAAATTCATAACTACGCTTAGAATTAACGCATACTCTTCGTTGAGATACCGTTGGATTCGTCTTGTCAATCTCTATCTAACTGGTATGATTTCATAAGTAAAAACCCAATTTTTAAATATTGACTAAAATTGCTAGATTGCTTACTTGATATAGTTGTGGCATATTATTGTTATATAGTATTCAATCAATCAATCATGTGCCATGCCGGAAAGCGTGGGCGGTCATGACTCGCCATTTCATTCGATCACCGGTGTCGTGGATCAGATCAGTGTTCCTGTCTCGTCCATGCCATGTGGCCAAGCCATCCAGGTATTTTCCTCTCGGTCTTCCCCTTGGTCTGTTCCCTTCGATCTTGCCAGTTGTCACTAAGTTCTCCAATCCATTTCTTCTCATAACATGTCCAAAAAATTTTGACTGTCTACGTCTAATTTCTCCAATCAGTTTACGATGTTCATTTGTCTCCTGTAGTACTTGGTCATTGGTTTTTCTGTCTGTAAATGGTATTCTTTCCATTTTCCTCAGAAACCACATTTCTGCAGCCATCAGATGCTTTTCAGCTTGACTGCTCATTGTCCAAGTTTCACATCCATACAAAAGAACAGGCTCTATGTATCCCCTCAACACTCTTTTTCTCGTTTCAATTGACATCTTTTTATTGGTCAGTATGTTTTTCATCTTGCTAAAGGCTACTTTCGCCATGGCGATTCTAGTTATAATCTCTGCAAGGCATCTCCCATCAGATGTTATGACTGTTCCAAGATAATTGCACCGATTCACTTGTTGAAGAATATTTCCATTTACTTGTATATTACATTGTGGCACTTCTTCCTTCCTAGTGACGACCATAAACTGAGTCTTTTTACAATTTAATTCTAACCCCAGTTGCTCACTGTGTACAACAACCGCATCTATTAATTGTTGCTGGTCCTGCGCATTGTCTGCAATTAATACTGTATCATCTGCATATCTAATGTTATTGATGTTTCGTCCTCCAATGCTGATTCCATTTATATCCTCTACATTTCTGAAAATATTTACACTGTATAGGGAAAAAAGATCTGGAGACATCACACATCCCTGCCTAACACCTCTCTTAATTGGCTGATACTGTCCCACTTCATTATCAATCCTTATGCAGCTTGTTGTTTCCAATATATGTTTTTTATAAGTCTAATGTCTTTCCCATCAATTTGTAGATCTGCAAGCATATCCACCATGCTGACATGTCTAACTCTATCAAAAGCCTTTGTATAGTCAATAATGCAAAGATGTATATCCTTGGTTACTTCTATAGCACGTTCAATAACTGTTCGCAGCATATACACAGCATTTACTGTACCCTTTCCTTCTACAAACCCACATTGTTCTTCCCCTATTTCAGGTTGTATCTTCTTCCTCACTCTTTGCATGATAATTCTTAGCAAAATCTTTGTGATTTGACTCATTATACTAATTGTTCTATGTTGATCACATTCCAAGGTTCCTGATTTCTTTGGGACTGCAATAAATACAGAGTTACATAATTCAGGAGGTATATCTCCAGTATCATATAATGTGTTCATCAGTCTGGTGACTTGCTCTAGTCCAAATTCTTCTAAAGCTTTAATCATTTCTGTTGTGATGTTATCTGCACCGGGGGCCTTGCCAGCTTTCATATGCTTAAGAACATTTCGAACCTCCATCTCCAAAATTGGCGGTCCTTCATTATTAAATCTAATATCATACTCTTCGTCTCTGTTATCATCATAAAGGTGTTTCACATAATCTGTCCATACATGTAGAATCTGGTCTTTTTCTATTATGATTTTGCCATCTTCAGTTTTTAGACACCCTTGTTGATGTACTTGTTCTTTTATTAGTAAGTTCCTGAATTCTTTTGTGCACTAATTTGGTATTTTGACTGTTGTGTTGGTTTTCAATTTCTAAGCACTTTTCCTCAAGCCATGCTTCTTTTGCCTCCTTACATAATATTCTGACTTGTCTGTGAATTTCTTCATATTTGACAGAATTATTTTTGTTGAGTCTTCTTGTTTCCATGAGGTGTAACATTTCTTCAGTCATCCATTTCTTACGACCCACCTTCTTTAATTTTGGAATAGTTGTTTCTGCAGCCACATTGATTGAATTCTTCAACGTTTCCCATTGATCCTCCACATCCCGGAATAGGATCTCTAGATCAGACAAAATTTCAAATCTGTTCTGTACTTCTATGTTGAATTTGTTTTGTATTTCCTTGTCATTACTCAATGTACACAAATCATATTTAGTGTTTCCTGTTATATACTTGACTTTCTTCAATTTTATCCTCAATGTTCCTGTGAGTAATCTGTGGTCACTATAACAATCAGCACTGGGAACTGTTTTTGCTAGTGTTAATGCGTTTTTAAATCTTCTGCTATTCAAAATGTAGTCAATCTAGTTTCTAATCCTGCTATCAGGACTCCTCCATGTCCATAATCTTCTAGGGTGTTGCGTGAACCAGGTGTTTCCTACAATCATTTCCAGTTCTTTTGCCCACTCTACTAGTCGGTATCCTCTTTCATTTCTCTCTCCTAAACCATAGTTTCCTACTGTGTATCTATCCCCTTGATTTCTTACTTTTACATTGAAGTCCCCTATTATGATGTTTATTTCTGAAATTTTACATTTCTTTAAGGCAGACACTATGTCATTATAAAATTCTTCTACACTATCTTCACTGGATTCTCATGTTGGGGCATATACTTGAATAATATTTATGCTAAAAGTATTTCATACTGATATAGTTTTGTTATATTATTGTTATATAGTATTGCTTACTTGATATAGTGTTGGTATACTATTGTTATATATTATTGTTATATATTATTGCTTACTTGATATAGTTTTGGTATATTATTGTTATATACTATTGCTAACTTGATATAGTTGTGGAATTTTATTTGTATATAGTATCGCGTCCGATACACCCATCTGGAGATCATCCGCCACATCCTGTACCCATATTCTCTTTGGCCTTCCTCTTCCTCCCTTCCCGGGCATATACCCCATCATTATTGTTCTATGCAAAACTCCATAATGTTTCAAGTGACCAAAATATTTCAATGTTCTTTGTTTTCTCGTCTTTAGTAGCCAAACTGCTACAGTATTCAGATCGTGTCGAATGGATGCATGTGTTCTTTTCTGTATCCAATATATTCTTAGAAACCATCTATAACATTTATATTCAAAGTCATGAATGCGCTGTTCAGCTTGTTTAGTAAGTGTCCATGTCTCACAGGCGTATGTTGCAATGGGAAAGATGCATTCTCTTAAAAATCTAATTTGTGTAGCTCTGTCTGTCCAACGCCACAATTTATTCAGTTGTTTAAGTTTTTGAAGAGCAATATATATTCGTCTTTTAATTTCTTTCATTGTGTCATCACTGTTAGTAATTAATGACCCAAGGTATTCGAAATGGTCCACCAACTCCAATTTTCCTCATTAACATATATTTATTTCTCCATTGTAGTTTTATCTGTATGCATTATCTTTGCTATTGCTATGCTAAGATATAAGTTGGAATTTTCACTATTCTAAATATGAGATCAGGGTTACATTAAATTCTCTGCACTTCCCTTTTATTAAACGCATGATGAGTATGTGATTTCTTGTTCCTCTTCCTTGTCTAAATTCAATCTTTTGGCCATATACCATATCGCATGATATAGTTTTTGTATATTATTTTTATATAGTACTGATTGCGTGTTATAGTTTTAAAAAAAATAAGCGCCCGCGGTCGCATACGGGAAGAACCGCCCCATGGGGTTCCCACGTCCCTCTGTGTCATTCAGATGACCACCTCTGCTGGTGACCCTGGCAAGATACTACATTTTGATCTTAGTTAAAAGGCAGTGATTAAGGATCTTTGACCTTTTACAGGCCGGACAAATGTTTGTTTTCTTTCTGTTTTATTAAACAACTTTGGTCTTTACAGGTCAGATAAAAAAATGTTTTCCCTATGTGGCATTTGTTTTTCCACCACCACAAGATTACGCGAAATGTATGTTACACCTGTCCATCTCTCTCTCTCTCTCTCTCTCTCTCTCTCTCTCTCTCTCTCTCTCTCTCTCTCTCTCTCTCTCTCTATCTCTCTCTCTCTCACACTCTTACTTTGCTGTCTGTCTGTCTTCTGTCTCCCTGTCTGTCTGTCTCTCATTCTTTCTGTATTTATCTCGCTGTCTAGAGGTATCAGTATACTGAATGCTGTGGGCTTGGACAATAACCTATAAATGATCATTTCCCTTAATTACTGAGTCGCATAGTTACAGATGGGAAAGATGTCATTTTTGTTGATGTTCAATTCTCTGTCTGTCAGATAAAAGGTTGTGGTGTATTCTTCGGCATTGAAACCACATTTTTTTCTTTTTCTTCTAGCTTCTCTGTTTTTGTAAATCTTGTTGTGCTTGTCCTCCTTATTTCTTATCTTGTATTAATGTTTTGTGTTGTATACTTTGAATTGTGTTGCTGAAGATGAAATGTCTGATGTGTTTGTTTTGGAGTAGCTGAATATATTATCTTAGGAATGATGAAGGTGTTTACAACAGTGCTTCTTGCAAACATTGTTTATGTCTTGTATTTGTATCTATATGTTATGTCTTTAATTTTTTAATGTCCCGTGAATGCCATATTTCTGTGTGTGTTTATCTGGGATAGCATAGAAATGTGATCCCACATATCGCCATGTTGTCTGTAACTGGTAGATCCGGGTGGGGGTGGGAACTTGCTTTATTCTTCTACTTTCCAAGGCCCATTATTTTAGATATCTGTATGTTTATTTTGGCCCCACTTCCCTCACCAAATTGTCTGAAGTTTTGAAGTATGTTTACAATATAAAATAACACAATGTAATGCAGCTTTATATAACAGAATTACGACACACACAGGATGTTGCGGCGACTAGCCTTCATCAGCAACAAATATATGCACAAAACACAGCATATAGTCACGGAGAAGACCCTCCGGTAACAACACTGAGATATGATGGCAGGATCAGAAGAATAAAAAGATGAAAAAATAATGAAGAGAAACTGAAAATTTGAAAAAAAAAAAAAATTTCTACTTACCTCAGAATCCGAAAATGTGTCCTCTCCGTGACTATATGTTGTGTTTTGTGTATGTATTTGTCTTCTGATGAAGGCTAGTGGCCGCAACGTCCTGTGTGTGTCGTAATTCTGTTATCTAAAGCTGCATTACTTTGTTTTGTTTGTTTGCTTGTGTGTTTACATTTTCACAGCTTTACCGCAGTTCCACCAAATTTTATTCATGTTTTTATGAAGTATGTTTATTATGTTGTGGTGGTTGTAGGGAAGAAATTGGTGTCATCTGTATAAGAAATTAATTACCGTTCCCCAAACCCGTGTATAAATGTTTACTTAATGTTGGTGTCATGTCTGATTGCTTTTAAAACTGGTTCTAGTGTGAGTAAATATAGGATTGGTGATAGTGGGCACCTTTGTCTTGCAGATCTTGTGATCCTCAAACTGGCAGTGAGTGAAAGATTGACCAACTGTGACATAATCATCCACCATCATTTCACAGTAAGTCAACATTTGCACACCAAAACAGAGAAAGGTATACATCTGACGGCACTAATGAGAACGTAACACCAACATGACACCGGAGATGGACACATGTCAACTAAATTTGGAAATTACAGCGTCTACAACTATCGAAGATCATTGGAGAGGGCAGACCACGTGATGATAACTTTGACCCTTGTCAGCGTTAGATATTCAAATCGCGCACTTCTTCTACAACCGCCCTGACAGACGGTTAAATTACTAGATTAGCCCTGTTTTTTTTTTTTTTTCAAAATTATAATGGCAGCTTGGTCTCGATCCGAGGTAAGCGTGTGAGTCCTCAGATCTATCTGATGCCCAGAAGTGTACAGTAGAGGTATACAGTGTTTGTGCGTCAATTTAAATGTATTACTGATAAAATAAAATCTCTGAAGTGTTAAATTGTCAACTGCCAACTTTTGACTACACAGAGCCATTTCCCCGGACAGAACTGACACTATCATACTTTCTCAAAACTGCAAGCTCTGAAGTTCTTCTATACATCTGTTAGCTTTAATGTGTGCATACTACAACAGTCTATCACATAAAACTGTAAGAGGTGAGAATCTAAACGCACTCTTATGCATTTCATCAAAACTGCTTAAATTGCTATCTGCTATCCACAAGACAGTTTGTGCACTAGAACCACTGCCTCGCTTGTAACGTACTTATTTCTGCCTGTTCACAATCTAGAGAGCTGAGAGAGAGAGAGAGAGAGAGATTATATCTTGCCTCCCCTCTTCATGAATTGAAATAATAGGGTTTATTAGAAAATAGTTGTATTTATGTGTCAGATTTGCACATAAACAAGGCACTCATTAGCGGCACTGCCTAAAACCGGTTACGTTTCACAGATGCCATTTATGACAGACGGCCTAGATAATCTGTCCAGACCAAAAGGTAAATCAAACCTCGGTCT
Organism: Cepaea hortensis; assembly: GCA_963921405.1. Taxonomy (NCBI): domain Eukaryota; kingdom Metazoa; phylum Mollusca; class Gastropoda; order Stylommatophora; family Helicidae; genus Cepaea; species Cepaea hortensis. Next base: position 149,455,227 of record OY992879.1, read on the forward strand.
ATAGCCAACTGTTGGTAGCCAACAGAATGGACTTGATGTGCACTGATAACAGAAATAGAAGAATAAACTAATGTGCAGAGGAAGAGAGGGGGATTAGGAGGAGGTATATTGTGTAGCAACCTCTTAGTAATGTACAGTGTTGTCATGATTTTGTATGGATTACATTTTGGTAAACAAATACACATAAGAAATTCTGTATGATGGTCATGAATAACAATCAATACTAGATGAGTTATACTCATACTAACTGATGAAGATTGGGGGGAAGTTGGTGCAAGTTATGAGAACCCCAATCAACAGAAGTTAACTCAACACACCACACAACACAGCACATTACTCAACAACACAACGACAGCATTTAATAGGAAATGATTTGTGAGAAGAAGAAGACAAGTTAGTTGATTTGGAAGGTGCAGAGAAACAATTATACACAATATGCATAACCAAAATGAGTTGATGAAGACGTTGTATTTGTATGTCATTTATTAGCATGCATCCTATCCTTGTCATAGTCTAGTCCTATCAGCTTGACTTACAATGCTCAATGGAACAACACACCATCACTCCTGTCAATGTCTGACTGTACACATCTCAATGAACCCCAGGTACACTGAGAACATGCATACAGCAGGAACAGATGATAGCCATGTGCATACAGTATGATAATCCCTGACATCACAAATTAACACAACACCAGATCAGAGGAAGGAGGGGGGGGGAACTAGTTCCTACTTTCAGGGTGTTAGATTTCTTCCGACCTTATCCTTCCTGTTATGTCCTGTTCCTTCTTACTATCATTCTAATACATTACATTGGTAGGATTATACAAACTTTTATGAATTTTACACAGTGATGTCCTTGGTGGCAACCAAAAGAGAGAGGTAGAGAAAGATGATCCCCACACTTGAGATGGAGAGGCACCTCAGGCATTGACCAGAGCAAGGGTAGCCGTCAACTGCAACACTACTGGCAGGTATTGACAAGGATCCATCAATCTATGGACCCAGGCTCAACCCAGTCTACCACTCAGAGGTAACCATTTCTCTTACCAACAAAACAAACACCACAGAAGGAGAAGGCAGAACGGGCCTGATCTTATGAGAAAAGGAACTGTTTAGTTTCTTTCCACAGGAAAGCCACACATAGACATCTCTAATATTGATTGTCTTATAATGCATTAGGATAAAGCATATATATATATATATATATATATATATATATATATATATATATATATATATATATATATATATATATATATATATATATATATATATATATATATATACATTGATTCATATATCTATAAACCACATGTATCAAACATGAATGTGATGTTTTTTCTAATGCCAAAAACAAAACAAAAATAGACAGGCACAGTCAATTTTAAAAAAAAGCACACCCCACCAGTGGCTGATTCTCCAGATTATTTCAGTTCAACATGTCTGTTACAAATCTGTTTTTTTTTTTTTGGGGTGTGAAACAAGGCGTGCTCTGTGTATGTGTAATTTAAGTAATACTTAACAAAATTACAAAACTCAACAATAAAAAAAACAGAGGGGAGAGAGAAGACTCTATATCCCATAACAGCTCAAGACCCATGCTATTCTTCACCTGCTGATGAAGTCTTTTCAGACCTTTCACAGACTATCAAAGGGGGTTCAAGAGCTATAGGATCCTTGGTGAAGGGGCATAGTCTTATTCTGTATTAACTATTCCCAAAGGGACCGCAATCACCTAGACGAAATAAAACCGAGTCTGAAATATTCAAGGGTCATATTCTTGTTTATTGAAAATTAGAAGAGGATGGGGCCCAGCTTCTTTGACCAGAATATGGGTTATGCACACCAGTGATCCCCAGTCCATTCGCAATATATGACACCAACACCTTACTTTCGGGGCTTTATACAATATGTCTATACACTGTCGATAGTACTATCCCATGTTGCAGTGTACTAGTGTTTTGTGTAAGTATGAATATGAAATTTTGTCAAAGGCCTTCTCTTGGTCCAAACAACAAGAGGGAGGTTGGGCAGTCTTTCTGTTGGGTGTATGTGATGATATCCTGACTTGGCTATGGGAATTCCATGGGAAAGATCCCATGGGATGGGATGGGATGTGACAGGCATAAATTACCATGGGATTGGACTGAAAAATATGTCCCATGGGCAATCCTGATAATATCTCTAATGAAGTGTGTATTTTATTTTGTATGTTTCTGTGATGTATGCTGTATTGTTGACCTGTGTGTATTAGTGATGGCATGATCGTTTTTTTTTTTTTTTTTTTTTTTGCAATTGATTTTGCTAAAATTGCGTGTCTGTTTAATAATGAGATGGGTCTACAGTTTTGCAGCTTTGCTTTGTCCCTGTTGTATTAGGCATGAGTGTTATGTATGACAAGTTGCAACTGTTGGGGAGTTCTTGTTTGTGAAAAGTTTCTTGGTGGACGTTTAGAAGGAAATTGCCTAGGAAAGGAAAGAAGCGTTGGTAGAATTCTACAGTGAGTCCATCTGGGCCTGGTGTTTTACCTTTGGTTGAGTACATGTGTTATACCTGCTAATGTAAGCCCTATGTCTAGTATGTCTTTATCTGTGTCAGATAATTTCTTTGTGTTTTGTAAAACCTATTTTGTGTTTGTGTTTTGGCTGGTTCTGCTGTATATAAGTCAGTGTAATATTGTTGGAATGTTTCTAATATATGTGTTGCCTGTGTTTGTGTGTTTTTTGCATGTCTATTATTTCTCCTGCCGGTATTCCTGGCCGAGGGATTAGCAGCTTTTCTCCGTAACCCCGAATACTCTTGTGGTTGACGTGAGCGCACGAGAATTGGAAGCAGTTCGAGTCGGGCCAGTGACTTATGATAGTATGGAGCCGGTCGCTCAGAAAGTCGTGGCGTGCTGATGAACGTAATCTAGCCTAGGAATCAACATACAGCTGAAAGATGCTGATGTTGACCGCAATATCCTGAAACAGGAGGGAAACGCGGGAAAAAAAGTATTGCTCCTATTTGTCTGTTGCGTTTATGGTTTGCTCTATTGTCAGGTATTGTTTGCTGGAAGTTTCTTGTGATATATTAATGAGTTTAGTTCGTAGGAGTACACCACCGAATGTGTGTTGCTGGTGTTGTTCTAGTTGTGATTCTAGTGAAATATTTCACTTTTCATGTTTTATTCTAAACGTTTATTTCATACAAAAAATGTATATTTACAAGGTGTAATGTGTCTTTCTTTTGCTTGCGTATGTTACAGTGCGTTGCCAGTAGTTAAGTCAAGTTAAGTGTCCCATGTGTGAATAAAACAAATACATGTATATGCATTTAAGACAATATGACATTTATTTAGAGCATGTAAACATTTTTGTTTTGTTTTTAATAAGGGCTATCGGTTCGCCCAGAGGATAGAGCGACACTCTGAGGCCCCTGAGTCCGCTTGTTTTTATTGTGGGCCCTTTAGCTCCACTGTGAACCTTTGCCCACAGTGGTCCACCAAGGCCCACATTTACTGTGAGTAGTTGTGAAGTTTGATTGATCATCTCGGCCCCTGGCCAGACCAAATGCTGTGTATATATATATATTTTTTTTTTGGCCTTTCAAAGGCCTGACAAAAATTTCAGTGTAACTTTATTTCTTAGTCTGGCATTAAGGCGGATAAAATAGTCATTTTAATATCGTGGAGAAATGGCAATAGGTGTTAGAAAATTATAAGTCTTGTAAAATAAACCCATCAATTTTACACAAACTTTAAAGATTACTTAATATTATTATCCCATCCTTTATGCCTCACATAACTGTCGCTAATTTCTCAGAAAATGTTTAAAATGATTTAGATAAATACTGCAATTATTTAAGTAACATAATACATTTATGCCTCCGTTAGTAATGTCCCTTGTTATGTTTTTATGTCTCTCTCCACTATTTTAAATGCATATGTTCCCACCTCGACATCAACACACCGGGAGTTTAAGAGTGAAAGCTTGAATTCATTCAGCCATGCTGACCTCCAAAAGTAGCCTTCACTTGGTAGACTTGTATAAGGAAGCTGCCGAGGATAGGACAGAAGTGATGGTAGAGTTCTACAGTGAGACCGTCTGGTCCTGGCGATTTGTCTTGTAATGATGAAATCATAGTGTACCTCATAAATTTCTACTAAACGTTGAGAAGATATATATATATATAATTGTGTGTTAATCAGTTTTACTTTAGATTTTGTTATCCCATATTCGATTACACCATTATCCATAGCCCGTTCAACCCCAGAAGATTCAGCCCTGGCTCAGATTAATAATCACGTGACCGAGTCTGCCGAAAATAGGATAATAATAATAATAGTAATAATAATAATAATAACTTTCCGTGTGTGTGTGTGTGTGTGTGTGTGTGTGTGTGTGTTTAAACTTATATTTTGTACAAAACAGTGTGTATTTACAAGGTACATTGTGTGTTTTGAGGGGGGTGGGGGGGGGGGGTGCGTGGTCTCGAGATATGGTGTCCGCCTCGAGTGCTGGAGGTCCCAGGTTCAAGCCCCGGTTATAATCGGGACCTTTTCACTTGGACTTCTAGTAATAAAATTTCCCTGGCTTCACTAAGACACATCCGCGCTTTTTTAAAAATTGTCTCGTGGTTTCCGTTTTGGTACAAACTGTGCGCAGTTAAATGGGATTGTTCAGAGTTGTCTTCAGTGTGGGTTCTTTCATGAAACGTGATTATATAAATAAATATATAAATAAATCTTACCATTAATATAATGCCGGTCTCTCTGGCTGTGGGGTTACAACACTTTCTCTCTGTAATCCCGTTTATCACGCAGAGTCTCGCAGCGGAGCGAGAACTGAGGTGGTTCGACCCCCGCTCGTGACTTGCGGATACTGAGCCGGCCGCTCAGAAAGCAATGGCAAACTACTGAGCGTAATCTTGCCAAGAGATCAACAGACAGCTGAAAGATGCTGCTGTTGACAGCTAAGTCCTGTAAAAGGATACGCAAAACTTTTTAATTAATATAATATTAATAGCTAATATTTGAATGTGTGAATATTGTTCAATGGGATTGAATGTGAAACTGTGTACACTTCAAAGCATCGCTATAAAGTTGTACACATATTTTTGTCAAGAAGCTGATCACAGGAAACTGTTTCATACTGTTAGAAATCCCGAAAAAAGAACAGTGCATGCAATGGGTTTGAGTAAACGGTCATTTCGTCGATGGGTGCAAGAATCTGGAATGAAACTAACACGTGATAGGCAAACGGTAGGTAGAAAGGCAACTGTAGACAGCTTTGACAAGGATGTCATCAGGCGAGTTATTATAAAAATCATGGATGCCAAAGAATCAGTGACTGTAAGAAAACTGAGGGTTTGGTTGAGAAAGAACAATAACATAGCACTATCCAAAACAACTTTGTTGAAATTATAAGGACATTAGGCTTCACATTTAGAAAGTACAAAGGAGGTAGAAATATCCTTTGCGAGCAACCGCATTTAGGAGCCATGAGAAGCAGATACCTACGTGAAATAAGGGAAATGCGCAAAGAAAATTATGACATAGTGTATTTGGATGAGACGTGGATCAATGCGCACCACAAAAGTGAAACGGAATGGCAATCAGTGGATGGAAGGTAAAGCATTATGTGCCCAGTAGAAAAGGACAGCGTTTGGTCATAGCCTATGCTGGTAGTACTCATAATGGCTTACTACAGAATTCTGGGCTCTTGTTCGTATCAAAGCATACAGACAATAGAGATTATCATAATGAGATAAATGGTAATGTATTTAGAGATTGGCTCTAGAATACAGTACTTCCATCCCTTGACAGCCCGTCTTGTCTAATCATAGACAATGCATCATATCACAATGTTGTTGCCCAAGAAGACAAAATACCTACGGCATCGAGCACAAAGGAAGCAATAAAGATATGGCTCTGAAGGGAAGATATACCATTTCCAGAAACATATTTCAAGCTACAGTTGTTGTCCCTTATAAAACAGGCGCATAAAAGCAAGAAATATCAAATCGACAAGTTGATAGAAGAGCATGGCCATAGGTGCTTGAGACTTCTGCCGTATCATTCTCATTTAAACCCTATAGAACTTGTGTGGGCTAAAATTAAAGGACAGGTGGCAGCTGGCAAAACTACATTCAAATTGTCTGACGTCAAGATACTAACCCTGTCCTCGCTATTAAATATTGATAAAAGTTACTGGAAAACAAATGTGAGGACCATGTGTTGAAAGAGGAAGAGGACTATTGGAGAAAGGATGGAATGCATTTTATGCAACAGAGAGCAATCATCAACCTACTGGAATTGTCCGACACAGATTAAGGTCTGAGCAGATCGCAGACCTGAATCTACGTGCACACTTACTGGGATATTTTGCTCCAACTATTCAGACGAATTGCAGGCCCTAAACATTACAGCATCAGCATAATGTCAATGGCAACAGTTTGTATTCCACAGTTGTGAATTTTCAATTCCGCAAGCCCTCGGCGGTGACAAACAACTGTATTGAAAAGAAAAAAAAAACACACGCACACACTAAACGCATTGAATACCAACAGAAGAGTAATATTGCGGTGGAAACTGACATATTGTGGCATAACAAGAAACGTGAGAGCAAACACGTTGTCAAATTAGGGGACAACACACGTGCATACGAATCAATCTATAAACTTTAATGAAAAGAGGACCAACATCTTGGTCGTTAAGAAGAAAGCCCACTCAAGAGACACTGACAACTATTTTCATAGTGCAAAACAGGTAATCATGTTCCGCCTCTGAACGGTAAACAGCAGAGTAGGCAATCTTTCACGAAGACTCAAAGCGGGTCTGTAACCCATGTGTACGTGTGAACAAACTACACAGACAGCTGAACAGATCCTTAAAAATGGAAACATGATGACTAAATTGCGGTATCATTTCTGGTCACTCCATACGCACATTAACGCACAGCTATTTGGAAGCTTTCACGAACTCAATATAAAAACCTAACATGAATACTTGTGTACACATTATTAACCAGCAGCATAAGGAACAAGAAGGAAATTAATTATCAATGCCTGCATCAGTCATGTCCCGCTTACACACATCTTTGTATCGTAGTAGAGGCCGACCCTGAGATCTCTTACCCATCTGTAGTTAACCAAAAATGATGTCCTTTGGTATTCTACCATCATCCATCCTCCTAAGATGTCCTATCCATCTAAGTCCACGAAGACTGAGCATGGAATAAACCGACACACAACCTGATCTTTCCAATACTTCAGTATTTGTTATTTTGTCTTGCCACTTAATACCAAGAATTCTTCGCAGACACCGCATATGAAAGCTGTTTAAACGTTTCTCTTGGTGTGAGTAAGTTGTTCAGGTTTCACTGCCATAAAGAAGAGTACTAAGGACATAGGCTTGATAGACAAGGACTTTTGTTTTGGCAGAAAGCTTGCTGTTATACCAGACTATTTTTCTTAACCTGTTCATTGTTGTTGCTGCCTTAACAATCCTGATGTTGATTTCCTGATCTAGGTATAATTTGCTATTTACCACTGATCCTAGATATGTAAAATGGTCTACCATCTCTAGTTCGGCGTCGTCAATAAAGATTGATGGTATCCCATATGTACCTTGTGACATAATCTGTGTCTTCTTTTTGCTAATTGTTAAACCACATTCAGAACAAACATTGGAGAATGCAGATAGTAGACCCTCGGAGTGGGTCGTAACTGCAGCATCATATGCAAGAAGATACTCTCTTATCAGTACACTCCTAATGTTGGTCTTGGCCTTCAATCAAATTTTAGAGGCCGCCATCTGAGCCTGAGTGAATGTATATACCACCATCCTGATCACGAAAGGCATATTTCAGTAGAAGTGAAAAGTATATTCCAAAGAGGGTGGGAGCTAGTACACAACCTTGCCTAACTCCACTCTTGATTTCAAACTCTTCAGAAGTTGCATTATCAAACTTGATTATACCTGTCAAGGAGTAAGTGGTATGTATGGAAGCTGGAGATAGATATATACTCCTTTCTTCTTAGGCTCTAGTCGACTCGTTTATGATCTAGGGACATGACGACCTTGAGGGTCACTAGACCAACTGCCAAGACCTGCGGGGTGGCACCATGCGTCAACCGTCGTCTTGTCAACGAACAACATCATCAAACGTAGGAATAGCAATTCAGGATCACGCAGTAGAACGATGAGTAGATGAGATGTATTACTTCCGTACGCCGTGTTAACCACGGTGCACAAGCACACCACCAGTCGGCCGCCTAGGCGTTACAAACCATCAAACTGGTGCAATGGACTCCCGCCACAGACAATTCCCGACTCACTCTCACGTTCCAAACTATCAAACTGGTGCAATGGACTCCCGCCACAGACAATTCCCGACTCACCTCACGCCACCTTATTGTGTCCATGCTGTAAGCATGCATCCCGTTTGCGTGTGATTGGCGTCCGGTGGTATCACCTACCACTGGTCAGACTCCCAGAATTTTGCCGGCAGGTATGGTCGGCGTTCGAAGCATGATAGCAAGAGTAAACTGCCTAGGACATTCTGTTGACGGCGTTCTGTTAATGAGTCGGCGTGAATAAGCTTACGTGTTGTCGTCTGGCTAAGTTAGTACGTGTTGGTAAACGAAGAATGTTGAAGTGTAGCTCTGAAGTGTTCTCTAATGGTAGTTCTGAGGTGAAACGTCTGTTCGTGTCGAAGTGTAAAGCTGAAGTATGTCCTTGCAACAATCGCGTTGTCAAACATCACGACTTCATGACGTAGCTTCTTAGTGCTCTGATTGTTAGTTCTATCTGATTTTGTTGACTTACATGTGTGAAAATCAGTTCCTAATCTAGACGCCTGTCATCTACCATATGACAATACCCTTCATGCCTGTGTGGAACGATTCCACAATGGACAGAAGAGTTTGTGAGCAGCTAATCTTCTTTAGTGCCTTGAACAGAACTTCCACGACTGGCCAAATCAAATGCCTTTGTGAGGTCGATGAAGGCAATAAACAGTGGTTGATTCTGTTCACGGAATTTTTCTTGCATTTGTCGCAATGAGAATATCATATCAATGGTAGACAGGTTCTGTCGAAAGCCACGCTGTGATTCGGGGTAGACTTGATCTCCTAGGTCTTGAAGTCTGCGCAGAACGATTCTGGCAAATACTTTTCCAACAATACACAGAAGTGAGATACCCCTATAGTTGTTGCAGTCGCTCCGATCGCCCTTGTTCTTGTACAGTGTTATGATGCTTGAATCTTTGAAATCCTGTGGGACTTGTCCTTCTCGCCAGCATAGCTCTATTAGCTGGTGGATCTGTAGAGTGAGTGTGTCTTGCCCACTTCTGATAACCTCTATTAGAATCCCATCCTTACCTGGAGCCTTGCCAGATGCAAGTTCATTTATAGCACACTTAACTTCTGTTATGGTGGGAAGTGTGTCCAGGTGGTCAATAGTTGGTAGAGCCTCTATGGCGTTGAGGGCATCATCCGCTAGTTTGGTCTCACTTGGGTAAAGCTCCAAATAGTGCTCTACCCATCTGTCCATCTGCTGTTTCTGATCAGTTATGATTTCTCCAGTCAAGGTTTTCAATGGTGCACTTCTTTTGATCACTGGACCACAGGCCCAGTCATCAAAAGAACATATATAGACTTAATGATACATTGAAGATAAAGGATAATGAAACATTTTCTCTTTAACTAGAATTATTCGAATTTAAACAAAATTAAAATTTTCACTAAATATTAATATATCTACTTGGTTATTTGTTGTGTTAAATGTTCTTACCTTGTATTGCTTGCATACATATTCTGTAGAATTGTGGTAACGGGACTTAATAATGTGGTAGTTTATTATCTATTTCCTTACGTAGGTGTATTCTAATTGCAATATAGAATAATGCTAGTGAGTGTTGGTCTGGATGATTGATGACGTGTCCTACACGGTTCATTCTTAATTCTTGTACTTTGTTGTGCAAGTCTTGTAGTGCTAGTCCTCCATGTTTCCTATCTTGTATTAATGTTTTGTGTTGTATACTGTGAATTGTGTTGCTGAAAATGAAGGTTATGGTGTGTTTATTTATGTGTATAATTGTCTGTTTTGGAGTAACTAAAACTGTAGCTAAATATATTGTCTTAGGAATGATGAAGGTTTTTACAACTGTGCGTCTTTCAAAAATTGATGAATTGTATGTGTACCTATGTAATATGTCTACAACTTGTTTTGTCAGTAAATGACATGTTTCTGTGTGTATTTTTCTGGGATCATATGGAAATGTGATTCCAAATATTTTCATTATGTCTGTGGTTCCTAGATCTGGATGGAAATCCGCTTTATTCTTCCACTTTTCCAGACTCATTATTTTAGACTTCTGTATGTTTATTTTGCTCCCCCCCCCCTTTTCCTTCCCAAACTAACTGTCTGAAGGTGTGAAGTATTTTCGTCATGGATGTGTTGGTTGTAGGGAAGAAACGGGTGTCATTTGCAAAAGCAATTAGTTTCCACTCCCCTAACATTTGTATAAATGTACCTTTATTGTTCTAGTCCCGTCTAATTGCTTCTAAGCGTGGTTCTAGTGTGAGTACATACAGAATTGGTGACAGTGGACACCTTTGTCTGACAGATCTTGTGATCCTTAAACAGACAGTTAGTGAATGATTCATAAGTACCTTACTTTCAGGACTTTTATACAAAAGGTGGATCCATTGTCTATATTATTATCATTTGCTGCAGTGTGCTAGTGCTTTGTGTAAGTATGAGTGTGACAGCGGCCTTCCCTTAGTTTGGCTATAAGAGGGATTATTAACAATCGTTCTGGTGTGTGTATGTGATGAAATTTCTAACGAAGTGTGTATGTTGGTATATGTTTCTGTGCTGAATACTGCACTGTTGGTCTCCGTTTATGAGTGATGGCATAAATGTTTTTAATTTGTTTGTAAATGATTTTGCTAGAATGTTGTAGTCTGTGTTTAATAATGAGATTATTCCATAGTTTCTCAGCAGTGTTTTGTCTGTGTTGTCTTTAGATATGAGTGTTATGTATGACATGATGCAAGTGTTGGGAAGTTCTTGTTTGTGTAAAGCTTGTCGGTAGACGTTTAGAAGGAAATTGCCTAGGAAATGAGAGAAGTGTTGGTAGAATTCTACAGTGAGTCCATATGGTCCTTGTATTTTGTCTTTTTGCAGGTGATTGAGTGCATGTGTTATACCTACTAATGAAAGCTCTGTGTCTCGTAAATCTTATCTTTTTCAGATAGTTTCTTTGTGTATTGTAAGAACCTATGTTGTGTTTGTTCTGCTGTATATAGGTCATTATAGTATTGTTGGAATGTTTCTAATATATGTGTTGTCTCTGTTTGTGTGTTTCCTTGCATGTCTATTATTGCTCCTATTTGTCTGTTGGGTTGTATGTTTTGTTCTAAAGCCAGGTGTTGTTTGCTGGGAGTTTCTTGTGACATGGTAGTGTGTTTAGTTCTAAGGAGTGCATCACATAATTTGTGTTGCTGGTGTTGTTCTTGTTGTGATTATTTTTATTCTTGTTTATGTAGAACCGACACAGGTTTAATTTTGTACATTTGTCCTGGATCTTATGCAGTCAAGAAAATTATCATCTGCCCCTTTCTCTTCTGATCACCTCCCAACTTGAAGTGCTTGCGTTGCTTGATGTGGAACTGTTTTCTGTATTGCATTCTGTGCATTCCATACGCAGTGCAATCTCCCTTGTGGTTTTAGCGTTCTTTCTAAACATAGCCTTAGACTGACCACCATAACCACTCTGTTTTCTGTCGTAACGCCTTTTACCCTGTGCATAGAGTGAGGCTTTTCCTGCTGTGTACTGGTACTTTGTTGACTGTGCTTTTTGCACTTTTTGCCCTTGCAAAATGTGCTGCGCTGTTTCGGTACGTTAACCATGGAGAAATCACTTATGAAAAAGGAAGGTTACGTTTATAATTGTGAATCTAGTTAAATTTTGGGCCTTTAACAGGCCGGACAAAAATAATAGGTAATTTACCTTATAACTCCTACCATTAAAAGGATTCTTCTTCTTCTTCTTCAGCTTTCCGAGCCATTGAGGTTCTTTGCTGCAAATACAATCCGTCTCCATTCGTCTCTCTGGTGGACCTTCTCTTGCCAGTCGTTGATTCCAAGTGCTTGTAGGTCTGTACATGTATTATCTCCCCACCGTCTTCTTGGTCTACCTCGGGGTCTACGGTCATTTATTTCCTGAGTGTAAGCGAGTTTTGTTTCCCTATTATCTTCCATTCTTTCTATATGCCCCAGCCATTGTAGTCTATTAGCCTTCATGATACCAGTGATTAGCGGGGACTTAAACAGATCATAAATGTCTTTGTTACTTCTTCTTTTCCACTCTCCACTTTGTGTATCCCTAATGGGTCCAAAGATGCGTTTAAAATTTTGTTCTCAAAGGTTTGTAACAAGGCTTCGTCTCCTTTCGTTGTACTCCAGGTTTCAGAGCCATACAGCACAACTGGTCTGATCAGTGTTTTGTATATTCTGATTTTGGTGTTACGAGAGAGCGCCTTTGATTTGAGTAGATGTTGTAGTGCATAGTATATCTTATTTCCAGAGTTGGTTCTAGTTTGTATTTCTTCCCTTATGATGTTGGAGCAGTTGAAGATTGTACCCAGGTATTTGTATGTTTCCGCTCTTTTAATGGTCATATTATCTATTTGTATGTGGCCAGAGTTTTTAGCCATTCCGTCTCTTGAAATTACCATATATTCTGTCTTATCTTGGTTGATAACCAGCCCCATCTGTTGGGCTTTTTCCTTTAAGTGAGTCAATATTTCCAATGTCTTTTGTTCACTTTGCCCTATAATATCTATATCATCTGCATAACCAAGCAGCTTGGATGTTCCTCCAATATCACATTCCTCCTTTATCTTCCTTACAACTTTCTCTAGAGCCAGATTGGAGAGTAGAAGCGATAGTGCATCACCCTGTTTCAAGCCAGATGTTATTTGGAAGGGGTCTGATTTCCTGCCTTTATATGTTACTATATTATAAGTATCTTCCATGCATAGTCTGGTCATGTTGATTAACTTCCTTGGTATTCCAAATTCCCCCATAGCATTCCATAGACTATTCCTATGGACACTATAATAAGCCTTTTTAAAATCCACAAAAATGTTATAGAGATCTCTTTTATATTCCCGATTTTTCTCAGCTATTTGTCGTAAGATAAATATCTGATCTATTTTTGATCTGTTTTGTCTAAAACCCGCCTGGTAGTCACCTAATATGTCTTCTGAATATGGTTTTAGTCTATTTAGTAATACTGCGGATAGTATCTTATAGCTTGTGGACAGTAGTGATATTCCTCTATGTAAAAAAATAAACGTTGTCCAGATAAGTCAGTCCGATATCGAGGCTCATGTATTTGTTTCGTAACAAAGAAAGGTTTTTACAAAGGTGGGGATGTTAACCCCACGCTTCAACCCCCAACCTGGAGGACCAGGGTGTTTCTCTTTGTCTGTTCTCTACCCTTTGACCTGTCCGGCTTGGGAGTCCCTGCTGGTAGCTACGCTACCGCCGGCATAGCTCTCAGGGTCATTGAGAAACTCAATTTGAGTAGCCTTCACTTGGTAAAGTTTTATAAGGAAGCTTTTCGAGGATAGGACAGAAGTGATGGTAAAATTCCCCCATGGGTGTGGGTGGGGGGGGGGAGGGAATTCCCCATCGGTTGAGAACCACTTTGTGAAGGAGTTTTGGCCTGTGTCAGGCAGGTAAACATTAGAGCTGAACAGTAAACCTACCAGGAGATATTTAATTTTTTTCCCCGATTCGATTATACCATTATCCATAGCCCGTTCAACCTCATAAGACAAGTTGTGTCAGGGGCCATCCCTGGCTCAGATTAATAATCCTGTGATCGAGTCAGCCACAAATAGGATATTAAGTTTTAATAATTTCCAATATGTGTGTGGTGTTTGTGTTTTGAAAACTTGTATTTCGTAGAAATCAGTTTGTATTTACAAGGTGCATTGTGTGTTTTCATTTACATTTACAAATACAACAAATAAATTCATATACACAAGTGATAATGTACATTAATGGGACAGAGTTGTTTCAAAGAATAAACAAAGAAAATTCAATGAAATTGTTCTGGCCACTACATAACAGTCTGAATGGTACAGACAAGGATAAGAGAATTCCTGACTTCCAGGGTGATGACTTCATCTGGCAGAGGACTGACGAGGATCAGGGCAAAGCCTTTTTTCGAACGTTATCCATAGCAGAGCATCCAGAAAGACATGAGAGGCCGAAAGTTTGCCAAGACGGTTACCTCAGATGGTGTAAGTCCCAGAACATTGCAGAAGAAGACATGGTGACATTGAAAGAGATCGGGGCTATGTTTCGACGAACAAAGTACAGCGCACCAGGGCCAGAGGATATAAGATATTGGTGTTTGTATGTGTACCGACAAGGAGCTAGAGGAACTAACAGTTATGTACAACAACAGTATAGTGAGTGCTAGCATCAAGGAGGAGTGGTTACACTTCGGCCTGGCAAAGACCACACAAACATTCAGGTATAGCACGTAATCACCATGCAAAATTGAATAGGCAAGAAGCTGCTGGAGAAGCTGATGGCCAGAAAAAAAATATCAAACCAGCTAAATAGAGGCAATGTCTTTTCCCATCTACCCTTGGAGGGTACCGTCCAAACAGAGAATACTGGACGAACGCAGCAGCTTTTGCCCATGATGTGTATGAAGGTTTCCACTCAGGGACTGCTGCAACAATTGATCTTGAGGCTGTGTACAGCAGAGTACCGTTGGAATTTTTAATATTTCGGTTTTTCGCACTCAAAATAAGTCCATTCCTATTTAATTGGATCACGTCAGTCCTCTTCCAACGGAAAGCTGTTTTTAGATGTGGCAGTTGGGCTTCTGAACCAACAATTATTTATTCTGGCCTGCCTCATTATCGCCGGTGCTGTTTCAACGCCTACACTGTGAGAATCACCGGTAAGCGGATCACAGGACCGGGAAGGACATTGTCGTATGCAGACGATGTGTTAGTGTATCGTCAGAGTAAGGAAAGAGATCGGGTTGCTATGGAATAAACAGAACTCAGTCGCATAAGTATGTGGTTATTGAAGCTGGTGTAATGATCAACCAAACGAAGGCAGCAGTGACATGGTTCTCTTTGAACAACCATATTGTCAACACTCCAACACCAACTGTACATCTGTGCTCAGAGACTGGAAAGAACGCAGGCAATGAAATACCCGGGTATACGATTTGATCGAAGCCTTGCTTATACTAAGCACATTGACCAGGTAAGGCCAAGAAGGGTTTGGCTGCGATCCGGGTGATGGCGGCGGCAAACTGTGAGCAGCGCCACCTATGTCTTCTATACGAGGGTCTAGTCCTTTCAGTTTTGAGTATGCGATGGCGATCCTGACTCTCAGTCATAAGCAGATGGAAAGGATAGAGAGGATTCAGAACGAAGTTATGCGTATTATTCTTGGATGTACAAGAGATACAGCATGTAAGCCGATGCGCTACCTTCTTGATTTTCCAACCGTCGGGGACATAATATAGATTTGCCGAGCACAGGCCTACCTCAGAGTCAACGCAAACGCACAATATCCAATGCATAATGAAATTTAGAGGGTAAAGGGCAACAGGTTAAAAAGTGGAAAGTCATGGATGGGTCAAGTCGAAGACATTCTTCAACAGGTGTGTTCACGTGAAGGCTTTGAAGAGAAATGGGTGCAAGTGTCAAATGGGTGCAAGTGCCAGCAGCATTCTGTACATCCTTTCCAGTTTGCACCCAACTAGACAGAAAATACAGACAAGAAACTCCGGCTTCTGTGGAGGCGGAAGTACAGTCTTTGATCTTCGAGAATTCTCTAGAGGGTGATGCTGTCATTTACACAGATGGGCATTTACGGCTCAAGTTGGAGGGAGAATTGTGAAGGAGGATTATGGTGGTAGTTTGACTATGGAAGTCATGGCAATGAGTAAAGCAATTGCATGGCTCGAGACACTGATCTTCACTCGAACATGTTTCCTTAGTGACTTAATGAGTATGCTCAGGAAGATAGCGATGGGGTGGGCCCAAAGACAATGGTTGTGGTCTCTGGAGCGGTCACGGCTGGCAAAGACTAGTTTCATTTTGTGCAAGGCAGGTGGGTGTACAAGGAAATGAGCAGACTAACAGGCTTGCCGGTATGGCTACTGTGGAGGCCGGACGAGCCATGGACCAGGCTGATATGCTGAATGCTCTACGAGAAGTAAGTCGTTTGCGAGAACCAAGTGATGACTGTGAATCTACATCCATGGTCAGACTGCGAGAACAGTATAAGTGTGGCCAAACAAGAACACTACGCAGGAAGGCAAAGAAGATTAATAAACCAACACAGAACTGGTGTCGTTAGTCGCTACGCGCTGCGGTATTTACTGAGGAAGGGATCCGAGCACTTATGGACTGAATGTTTCGATGTGCAATGAGGATGATTTATTGACTAACTAAATAACTAGTAAGTATGAGTGTGACATTCTGTCAACGGCATTCTCCTGGTCTAGCGACTAGCGATTGACAGTCTTTATGGTGTGCGTATGTGATGAAATCTCTATAGAAGTGTGTATGTTGGTGTATGATTATGTCTTGAAATCTGCTCTGTTGGCCTGGGTCTACTAGTGATGGCATGAATGTTTGCAAGTGATTTTGCTAGAATTTTCTAGTAAGTGTTTAATAATGAGATGGGTCTATAGCTTTTAAGCTGTATTTTGTCTGTGTTGTATTTATAGATGATTGTTATGGAGGACATGTTGTAAGTGTTCGGGAGTTCTTGTTTGTGAAAAGCTTCTTGGTAGACCTTTAGAAGGAAACTGTCTAGGATAGGAAAGTCATGCTTGTAGAATTCTACAGTGAGTCCATCTGGCCCTGGTATTTTGTCTTTTAGCATTTGATTGTGTGCATGTGTTATACCTACTAATTTAAGAGCTCTGTCTAGTATGTCTTTATCTTTGTCAGATAGTTTCTTTGTGTATTGTAAGAACCTATTTTGTGTTTGTGTGTTGGCTGGTTCTGCTGTATATAGATCAGTGTAGTATTATTAGAATGTTTCTAACATATGTGTTGCCTCTATTTGTGTGTTTCCTTGCATGCATATTATTGCTCCTACATGTCTGTTGGGTTGTATGATTTGTTCTAAAGCCAGGTGTTGTTTGTTGGGAGTTTCTATTGATATGGTAGTGAGTTTAGTTCTAAGGAGTACATCACACAATTTGTGTTGCTGGTGGTGTTCTAATTGTGATTCTAGTGTATGTAGGTGTAGTTCATTCCTGTCCATCTGTTTTGTGAGCTGCATTGCTTTTTGTATAATGTGTTATTGTTGTAGTCTGCCGTTGTCTATGATGGATGCAGATTGTTGTGTTCTATTACGTATTGTATTCTTTAATAGATCCCAAATTTATGTTATGTTGTCGGTGGGTGTACCATTAGTGTATGTTAGAATAAGTTGTCTCATGTGTTGCACATAACCTGTATGTTGGAGTTGTGTGGTATTGAATTTCCAAATTAGGGATCGTTATGAGGGCTGTGCATTTGTAGTGTCTATAGTGATATATGCTAGTAATGCTTTATGATCTATGTATTGTACTGTTTCTTGTATGCGTTTTGTGTGTATTATATGATGTGTTGCAGAGGCGTATATTCTATCTAGTCTGGCCAATCTATTGTGAGCCCTTTTTTGTGTGTTGTTGCAACGTTATTAGGGTGTCTGTGTCTGAAAGCGTCTTTTAAATTGTGTTTGTCTAAGGTATTCTGTAGTATATCCAATTGGTGTATTCTATTCTTGTCACTTCTCTTTAATTGTGTCTTGATTCCTGCTTTACCTCCCCCTACAATATCCAAATCTGAGGGTACAACATTGAAATCCCTTGCAAGGATAACATTTTGTCCTCTGTATGTTTATGTAAAGTAGGGTGTCTAATTCTTGGTTAAAAAAATTGGTTGATGATTGTAATTTGGTTTTGCATGTATGCTCTTTACGGTGTATGCATGTATATTATCGTCTACCTGTATTATGGAGATTCGTCTCTGGTCATCCGTGTGTGTTCTAATAATAACCCACATGTCTGATGTCTGCAGAATAGCTGTTCCTGACTCGATATTTTGTATCATCATCATCAAGTGCCGTGCCGGCTGGCGTAGGCGTTCATGGCTCTCCATAGATCTCGGTCTTTGGTTTTCTGGATCAACACTGCTGCTGATATTCCTCCATGCCACCGTCTCAATCTATCCAGCATCATTTCTCTTGGTCTGCCTCTGCCTCTCTTCCCCTCGATATTTCCAGTTGTTACGATGTTCTCCAATGCTTCTCTTCTCATCACGTGACCTTAGAAAGATGTTTGTCTCTGTCTTATTGTTGTATATAATATATATTGTTCTAGTTTCATTAGCCTGTTTCAGGCAGTCGTCGTTAGTTACTCTGGCAGTCCAAGGAATTCGCAACATTCGTCTCAGGAACCACATCTCTGTTGCTTCTAATTTCTTCTTAATTTGTTCATTTACATTCCAAGATTCACTGCCTTACAGCAAAACTGGTTCTACATAGCATTTCAGCACTCTCTTTCTTACATTCAGTGATAGTGACTTATTGCATAAGATACTCTTCATTTTCTGAAATGCGGCTTTTGCATGCCCCATTCTGCTCCTAATCTCTGTTGTACTCTTGTACATCTTCTATCTGATGTTATAAATGCCCCTAGGTATCTAAAATTATCCACTTGATGAAGGATTTTCCCTTCTATTTCTATGTCACATTTTGGTGTCACCATTTTCTTTGATATTATTACCATTGTTACTGTTTTCTTGATATTCCAGGCGAGTCCTTTCCTTGCACTCTCTGTTACTAAAACGTCTAATAGTTGTTGTAGGTCTGTTGAATTATCTGCCACCAATACTGTGTCATCTGCATAGCGTATATTATTTATATTATAACCTCCAACTAGTATTCCTGGCATCTCTTTGATCTCTCTCATTATTACTTCTCTATACAGGGAGAAAAGATCTGGTGACAAGACACACCCTTGTCGTACTCCTAGCTTTATCTGTTCGTAACTACTCTCTTTATTTCCCATTTTAATTGCTGCTACTTGGTTCCAGTAAACATTCTTTATTATTCTTAAATCTTGTCCATCAATGTTGATATCTTCCAACATTGTAATCAGTTCATCATGCTTTACTTTATAAAATGCCTTAGTATAATCTATGAAGCACAAATATATGTCTTTCTGTTTCTCTGTTGACCATTCTATTAGTATCCGTAATGTATAAATTGCATTGTTTGTGCCCTTTCCTTCCACAAATCCATACTGTTCTTTACTAATTTCCATTTTTATTTTCTTTTTGGTTCTTCTCATTATGATTCTGAGTAGAAGCTTAGTGATATGGTTTATAAGGTTAATTGTACGAAAATCTTCACAATCAATTGCTCCTGGTCTTTTTGGTATAGCTATAAATACAGATTTCAGCATATCACTTTGTAAATATCCACTGCTGTAAATATCATTCTACATTTTGGTTAATATATCATATCTACTCCAAATTCCCCCAATACTTCTAATTCTTCTATTGTGATTTCATCTGGCCCAGCTGTTTTTCCTTTCTTCATACGTTTCATAGCGTCAGCGACTTCTTCTTTCAGAATAGGTGGACCTTCTAAGTTACTATCTTCTGTTAATTCTTCCCTTTCTCCATCATATAATTCTCTTATATACTCATTCCACCTCTTCATTATAGCACCTTCATCTAATAATATCTTTCCTGTTTTTGATTTCAAAAATCCTGTATTTATTCTTATTTTTCTTCCTGTAAGCTCACTGATTTGTCTGTGCATATTTTTGTGTATCTTTAATGGAATTTAATTCAATTATTTTGCATTGCTCGTTTACCAACTTTCTTTAGCCTTCCCACATTTATCTTTTATTTCTTTATTTATCTTAGCGTATTCTTGTTTGTCATTTTTACTCTGTTTTCTTTTGTCCATCAGTTTTAAGATTTCTTCATTCATCCATTTTTTCTTAGCTATTTTAACTCTCTCCGATAATACTTCTTTGCTAGTTTGATGAATGGAGTCCCTTAACATTTCCCATTGTTCATTTATACTCTGTATTTTAGCTATTGCATTGTACCTATTTTTCACAGTCACTCTGTTTTGTTCTTGCATTTCTTTATCTATTTTCAGAACCTCTTTATTAAGTCTCATGTTCTTAATCATTTTTTCCCTCTCCTTAATCTTACTTTTATTTGTCCACATAGTGGTACATGATCACTATTACAGTCAGCACCAGGCATTGTCTTTACATTAATTAAAGCATTTCTAAATCTTTTATTAATTAGTATGTAGTGAATTTGGTTGCGTATTTTCTTATCAGGGCTTTTCCATGTGTACAGTCGTCTTTTATGGTGTTTAAACCATGTGTTTCCAATTATCATATCATTGATATTAGCCCATTCTATTAGCTTTTCCCCTCTTTCATTTCTTGTACCTAAACCATAATTCCTCACTACATCCTCCATTTTTCCCTTTCCTAGTTTTGCATTAAAATCACCCAGTATTATTTTTATTTCTTGTGATCCAGTTTGAGCCATCGCCATTTCTATTTCGTCATAAAAGTGTTGTATTTCTGTATCACTACTGCTTGTTGTTGGGGCATATACTTGTATAATATTTATATCTATTGGTTTGCCTTTGAATTTTACCATAATAACTCTATCTGCCTAAACTAAAGTATGGGTCAATCGTGACTTCGGGTCAATCGTGACTGCTAACCAGTGAATGGTCAGCCTGTCTCTTCCTTTCTTTAAGTGCTCTAGTGATATGCTAGTTAGTTAGTCGACATATCATCCTCATTGCACATCGAACCATTCAGTCCATAAGTGCTCAGATCCCCTCCTCAGCAAATCCCGCAGTGTGTAGCGGCTAACGACACCAGCTCTGTGTTGGTTTATCAATTTTCTTTGGCTTCCTGCGTAGTGTTCGTGTTTGGCCACACCTCTTTTAATTTGCTGTTCTCGCAGTCTGGCCATGGTTGTAGATTCACAGTCATCACTTGGTTCCCGCAAAAGTCTTACTTCTCGTAGAGCATTCAAAATGCCAGCCTGGTCCATGGCGCGTCCGCCCTCCACAGTAGCCTTACCTACGAGCTTGTAAGCCCGCTCATTTCCTTGTACTCCCTCATGCCCTGGCACGAAGATGAAACTAATCTTTGCCAGCCGAGACCGCTCCAGAGGCAGCAACCATTCTCTTCGGATCCACCCACCTCTATTCCCCTGAGCATGCACATTGAGTCACTAAGGAAACATGCCCTAGTGAGTGTCTGTGTCTCGAGCCATGCTATTGCTTTACTTACTGCCATGACTTCCATAGTCAGGCTACTTGTGGTCTCAACAAAAACACCAGAGTCCTCCCTTCGGCCCGCTCCGTAAAGGCCCTTAAGCTTCTCACATGTCGGACGACCGACCCATCTGTGGAAATGACAGCATCACCGTCTAGCGAATTCCCGAACATCAACGCTTGTACTTAAGACTCCACAGCAGCCAGATTTTCTTATCTGCAATTTTTATCTAGTTGGATGCAAACTGAAAGGGATGTGCAGAAATCTGTTGGCACTTGTACCCACTCCTCGCTAGGCTCTAACTCCTCAAGTGAACACACCTGTCGAATAATGTCTTCGGCTTGACCCATCCACGACCGTCCTCTTTTTAACCTTCTGCCCTTCACCTTCATAATTTCACTATGCAGTGGATGTTGTGTGTTTGCGTTAACTCTGAGGTAGGCGCGTGCCCTGCAAACTTGTATTCTTTCTTCAATGGTTGGAAAATCAAGAAGGTAGCGCATCGCCCTGCATGCTGTATCTCTTGTACATCCAAGAATAATGCGCATAGCTTCATTCTGTATCCTTTTCATCTTTTCTATCTGCTTATGGCTGAGAGTCAGGGTTGCCATCGCGTTCTCAAAAACATCGTACAGAAGACATAGATGGCGCTGCTCACAGTTTGCTACCGCCATCACTCGCATCGCAGACAAATCCGCTTTGCCTTTGTTATCACCTGGTCTATGTGCTCATTATAAGCAAGGCTTCGATCAAACTGTATCCCCAGGTAATTCATTGCCTGCGTTCTTTCCACCGTCTCTGAACACAGCTTTACAGTTAGTGTTGGAGTGTTGACAATGTGATTATTCAACGAGAACCAAGTCACTGTTGCCTTTGTTGGGTTGACCATTGCCCCAGCTTTATCACACCAAGTACTTATGCGATTTAGTTCGGCTTGTAGTTCCACAGCATCTCTATCCTTACCCTGACGATACACTAAAATATCATCGGCATATGACAATGTCCTACCAGGTGCAGTGATCTCACTGGTGATTATCAATGTGTAGGCGTTGAACAGTACAGGAAATAATGGTGATCCCTGTGGTAGGCCAGGATGTATTGTTGTTGGTTCCGAAGTCAAACTGCCACATCTAAAAACTACTTTCCGTTGGAAGAGGGCTGCAGCAATCCAACTATGGAGGAATGGACTTATTTTGAGTTCAAGAAGCTGAAGCATTAAAAAATCCAATGGTACTCTGTTGTACGCGTCCTCAAGATCAATCGCTGCAGCAAAGGTTTCAATGCCTGAGTGGAAACCTTCATAGACATCATGGGCAAAAACTGCTGTATTCGTCCAGGTTTCTCTTTTTGGACGGTACCCACCCAGGGTAGGTGGGAAAACACCTTGCCCCCCCCCCCCCCCCTAGCTAGCTTGATATTTTCTTGGCAATTAACTTCTCCAGCAGCTTGCCTATTGTATTCTGCATGGTTATATCTCGATATCCCTGAATTTTTGTGTGGTCTCTGCCAGGCTTCGGCAAGGGAATCAGATAGCTGTGTAACCACTCCTCCTTGATGCTAGCACTCCCTATACTGTTGTTGTACATGTCTGCTAGTTTCTCTAGCTCGTTGTCGGTACACCTATTGATGTCGTCATATCTTATGTCATCAGGCTCTGGAGCGCTGTACTTTGATCGTCGAAGCACAGCCTTGATTTCTTTCACTGTCACTGTGTCTTCATCCGAAGTGTTCTGGGCCTGGCACCTGTCTGAGGTGATCTCCTTGGCAAGATTTCGGCCTCCCATGTCTGTCTGGTTGCTCTGCTCTAGATAGCGTTCAAAGAGGGCTTTACCCTTGCCCTCGTCAGTCCTCTGCCATATGAGGTCAGCACCTTGGAAGTCAGAAATGCTCTTATTCTTGACTACCCCATTCATGCTTATATGTAGTCGCCAGAACAATTTAAGTGATTTGTCTGTGCTTACTCTTTGACACACCTCTGCCCATTTTTCACCTTTAACCACCTCGATAAGTTTTTTTTGAAATAGCTTACTTTTGTGTGCATCTCTCTTTCTAAGTGCATACAAGGACTAGGATGGCCAGTTCTGTTCTTCTTTGCATTTTTTACAGCACAACGCTTATCCATCCAAGCCTTTCTCCACCTCGAAATTCCACAAAGGTGGCTGCTCCCAGCTTTTTTTCCTGCCCTGAAGCTTTCTGCGCTTGTCACGTCTTATTTTACTCACCACATCTTGCCCTGTACTGTCATACTGGAAAGTCTTGACTGTTAGCATGTGCTGCCTGGTTCTGCCTTTCTCCACCAATATGCTGCAAGGGTGGTGGTCGCTGCCGTGGTGTCCTTGGACACCCCATCTACACAATGTAGTGATTAAAGGAGAAACCAGCGCCAGATCAATAGCACTGTCCTCATCGCCAGGTCGTCTTGCTGACCTGGTGACACAGCCACTGCTGCTACAAATCAGGTCAATGGTTTCAAGTGCAGTCTCGAGCTCCTCCCCCTGTGTGTTGGAGGAATTGTTTCCCCATGATCTGCCTTTAGCGTTGAAATCGCTCTAGTGATATGTCTATCCCCAGGCTGGTTAACGAGAACATTTTGCCTTGTAACTTTCCGTACACGGCCTTCTGCTCTTCTGCTGACAGGTGAAAGTATCACCTAGTGGGAACCTAGAACCTATGCAGGTCGACGATTCCCCCAGAAGGCAAACATCCTGGACCAGTTAGGGAACTAACAATAAATGCTGGTGTTGATTTAGCAGCTGCCCCAGGACCAGTAATCGAGCAAACTATAGTACTTGACTTGTGGAGTTGCTGGACTTCGTAGTCGTCTCTTGGAACTGCATATGCAGTAATATTGGAATCCATGTCGATAATTTGTTATTGTCGGTAATAATAATTCCAAAGAAAATTCACCATATCCTTTAGAATATCAATTCCAAAGACTGATTGATTGATTGATTTAGGAACCGACATCACAGCATTCGGGGCATTCTCATAAGCGCCCCGTCCCCATCCCCAACAGCCAGCGAAGAGTTCCAACACTAATAGTTCCAGTAGCAATCTGATTATATGTCCGTCTCACCTTTCCTCTGA
>OY992879.1:149484680-149569680 GCA_963921405.1 Cepaea hortensis
ACTCTCATGCACAATTAGTTTTATTTAAACAAGTTTAAACGTATCACTGAATAGATCATACAATGAATATCGCAATAAGCATCCCATTTTACAAAGTAATTTTAAATAAGGTATATGTTCATGTTTGGGGGGGGGGGGGGGATAAAACAATCTCCACATCAGACTAGTATTGTGAATTTAGCTGCATTGGTTAGTAACTTTATCGTAAGCACAATGAATTTATTCGGTTGGAGGTTAAAGGAAATGTTGCCTTGGTAAAGGTTACTACCTGGCCGACAAGGAACTTTGACTTTTGAAGTACAGCCTCCCTTTTATCCTGGGTAGCTTAATAAACTTGTGTCTCTGGCTGTAGTAATATTTCGCAATCCCCGGTGACAAAGAATGCAAATGTGCTGATTCACTGCACCTGTGAGTTATCCGTAAAAATGGCTTTGCAGGAAAAAGTCAAATTTTGGCTATTATTACATTAGTTACACACATTTTGGTGCTTTAGATTTTATAGTTGTTTTTGAGTAATTTTGTATTGCTGATTCCAAAACTGTAATCAGGTGTGTGTTTTCTATCAGCTCAATTTAAAGAGATAATTAAGAATAACCTTCCTATAGTGCGTTCACAATTGTTTTCCCCAATTAAAAACAATAACGCGGTAACCAACTGAGGGAAAATGATGAGATTTAACATAACCTTATAATAATGTAGACCTAACAAAATAAAATTTTGTTCTGTAGATTGTACAGCATATCTCAATGTTTGTTAATAGGCGGTAGATAATTTACGGGTCAGAGATGAAGTGCATATTATGAATTGTAATACTTATTCACACGGAAACACCAGTGTTCAATGGTGACTTTATCATTGTGGTGCACATGAATATCCTCCTATGAGAAGCACGTTACATAGTGGAACGGAAGTGTTCAGAGGTGTCGTCAGTAATTCTACCTATACTGGGTGCTTTCATGAAACGTGATTATTTTATGATATTTTACTATTTAACGCTAACTTCTGAATGTGTGATTATTGTTGAATGGGATTGAATGTGGAATTTTGTACACTTCAAAGCATCGCTATGAAGTTGTAAACATATTTTTGTCAAGAAGCCGATCCAGGAATCTTTGTCATACTATTACAAATCTCCAGAAAAGAACAGTGAATGCAATGGTTTTGAGTAAACGGTCGTTTTGTCGATGAGTGCAAGAATCTGGAATGAAAACACCAGACAATAAGCAAACGATAGGTAGAATGATAATTGTAGACAGCTTTGACAAGGAGTTCATATGGCGAGCTACTATAAAAATGTTGGATACCAAAGAAACAGTGACGGTAAGAAAACTTAGGATTTGGTAGAGAAATAACTATGACATAAAGCTATCCAAAACAACTTTGTGGACAATTATAAGACATTAGGCTTCACGTTTAGAAAGTACAAGGGATGTAGAAATATCATTTGCGAGCAACATATTTTAGGAGAAGCATGTACGTACGTGAAGTAAAGGAAATGCCCAAAGAATATTATGACATAGTGTATTTGGATGAAACCTGGATGAACGCGCACCACACACATGGAAAGAAATGGTAATCAGTGGATGGAAAGATAAAGCGATGTGTACCAAGTAGTAAAGGACAGCGACTGGTCATAGTCCATGCTGGTAATACTCATAATGGCTTTCTACAGAAAGCTGGTCTCGTGTTCGTATCAAAGCATACAGACAATATGGAGTATTATAATGAGACGAATGATAATGTATTTATAGATTGATTCCAGAATACAGTGCTTCCATCCCTAGATAGACCGTCTTGTCTAATTATGGACACTCACAATGGTGTTGCCCAAGAAGACAAAATACCTACGGCATCTAGCACAAAGGAAGCAATAAAGATATGGCTCCGAAGGGAAAAATATACCATATTCAAGCTAGATAGCGGGGATTGACTGCGACGTAAACCATACTAGGGGTCATTATTTGCGAGCGGGAATAGTAGCCTCAATAGAAATGTAAACACGACAGGACAAGTTGACAGAAGAGCATGGCCATAGGTGCTTGAGACTTCCGCCGTATCATTTTCATTTAAACTCTATAGAACTTATGTGGGTTAAAATGAAAGGACAGGTGGCAGCAGACAATACTACATTCAAATTGTCTGACGTCAAGATACTAACGCAGTCCGCGTCATTAGATATTGATACAAGTTACTGGAAATAAATATGATGACCATGTGCTGAAAGAAGAAGTTGACTATTGGAGAAAGGATGGATCAAGAGTAGTCAGCAACCTACTGGAATCGTCCGACACAGATTAAGTTCCGTGAGATCGCAGACATTAATCCATATGCACACCTACTGGGATAATTTGCCCCAACAGTTCGTATTCCACACCGATGAATTTTCAGTTCCTCAAAACCTCAACGGTGACAAGCAACTGACATTGGGAAAAAACACTAAACACATTGAATACTGTGACAAAACGGCAATTCATTTGTGCCTTGTCGGGCAAGATTCCACTTTATTCGGCGTCATCAGGGACTTTCCCGGCTATAATTAGATCGGGGATAGCCCAGCAGGAATTTTCCATCTGGAAGGTTCGAGAAACACCTGGATTTGGATGTCCAGGGTGGCTCAGTACAGCACTAACTTCACGTGCTGCAAGAACCTAGAATTCCACGGTGGAAAATAGAGTTTCTCGTGGAGTTGACACACTTCGTGCAGCACTTATTTCACGAGCGCATTCGTACGCACGAAGGAGAAATGCGGCTGGCACAGCTCATTCACTTTCTATCTCTCGTGTGAGAAGGTTCTGCTTTTGGGTAGCAGTGAACCCACTTCTTCACACACAACCAAGTTGCAGCGGACTGTCAATATTTCACGACATGCTGGCGTAGATAGTCATTGAAGCTGACTGGAGACAATCCACCGATTCAGGTACGAATTGTATTAATTAAATTAACGTTGTAAATTGAGCATAAATTGCGATCGTTCATAGCTAATTAAATATGCGGGCGACTTGCATCGCTAATGACTTGACCGATCGATATTCCAGTTGAGAACGAGGGCAGCGCACAGCTGTGTGTGTAATTGTGTTTACAAGCCGTCGTGAACAGCTGTTTTGGTCAACTGCTTAGAACGAAAAGTCCATTAAATTGGCAAATTGTGTTCCAATGTTATTGATTGATTATAGTTCGTAGTTGCCTGTACTATGTTTGCTGGACTGTAGTAGGGAACAGTAAACTGTGGTATAGCATGAACTTAATTGATGCCAGTCAGTAATTACGTTAGCCGAGCAATGAAATTAAGACAGGTAAGTTGGTAGATGAAGAGTGAGCTAGTGAATCACTGATGTGATAGGGAAATAGAGCACGTAAGAGATTATCTCGAAGAAGTGATGTAGCTATTTTGTGTGTGATCTAAATAGTGAATTCATTCGAGGAACTGGGAATTCAAACGAAGGTAAGTTCTTCAGTGGTGCTAGAGAGATATGCGATGTTGTTATCACGTATATACTAGGTCATGTTGTGTACTACTTCTATGAATAATGTACTGACCGCCGAAGTGGTTCGGCGATAGATAACATGGCTTTACCGTCGCGATGTACACATGCGTTCTTCATTCTATTCTTTCCTGTCCTGTTCTATTCATACTTGAGTGGGTACGTCAGTGCTGATGTGAGGAAAGTATGGAGGAACAAATGGAGGACGAATGAGATTCGGGGACAAATGTGATATGGGGACTGCGTGTGAGTTATTCTTGTATGAGACTGGTATAACCAGGCCAGCTATGAAGTTCGGCCATGGCCAAGGCTAATCCACTTGGAAAGGCAGAACTGGAGAGAACATTGAACATGCGGGGAGCATGTTTTCGCTAGAAAGACTTCTTGACTCTAAGGAAGAGTCTAACAAGAAGAGTTTCGCTATAGAGTGGGCAGGAGGTCCAACTAGCGAAAGGGAGAGTGTAGATATGTTATATGGTCATGTATTGTTACTATATCCCAAGTGATAGTACATAGATCGTTGGTTGTTTATGATTAGATGTATACTGTATAGGGGGGGGGGGGGTCCAGGGACACCTTACCTTGATATTTAGTTCTAGTTAACTCTTGAACAACTACAGAATGACGTTAACGACAACCGTTATGTGAATAGGGATAGGTGAAACGGTAGATCAGAGTCGCCATTCTTGATTCGCAATCTCTTTGACGGGCTGTTTCTGAAAGGCCAGCTGACATTGGACTGAGCTTTATGCATCAATACTATCAACTTAGAGATGTTGCGTTACTTAGTTGTATAACTTGGTAGCAAGACTGAAGGTTGATTTGTCATGGATTTGATGCACATGAGCCAATGTTTGGGCCGAATACTTTCACCGATCGCTCTTACTTTCAGGTGTTGCCTGTTAGAACCAGCCTATTACAAAGTTGTTTGCTGGAAACCAGTGCGTGACCCATGGCAAATGGTCACTATACCTACTTTACCACGCCTGACTGTGCTACACTATGCAAGAGGGAGAATCACCATGCATGACTCATACTCACCAAGTGATTCTAGAGCCCTACAGCAGCACTAGTGGAACTAGATGGTTTGTTTTTCCATATTACAACTGTGATTAAGACTATTTCAGAATAGAGTTCATCTACTTGAGCAATCTTGCCGGGGTATACTGAAGATTGATATACTAAGGAAGTTTGATGGCAGGCTCACTCCAGAGAGTCTTACCAAGGTGGGGTAGGCGCAGCTCTGGGAGCTCATCATTTCCAAATCCATGTGTTCCCGCCTAAACGTGGGACAGACCAGGCAAAGATTGGCCCAAACCAAAGGGGCTGTAAGTACGTTGGCACTAGTGTTCGGTCATGACTAGACCCACACCAGCTTGCGTATTTTCTTACTAGAACTCGTGATGGTAGATAGATCAACTCATCCTGACCGAATTAACCTTGTATGCTGAATATGACATAGTTCTTACCAAATCATTCGAACAACCGAGTCACAGAAAGATAGACATTATGTTTTGTTGTCAAGCTCAACCATGTTTCAAGATATGTGCTGGACTCCGAGGGAGTCTGAACATGAGTGAAGTTATAGTGTAATGTACTCATCTAGGAACATTGGTGTTTTTCTGGTGACTGGGTTGACTTGTTGCAGAACTGATTCGTTGCCCAATCAGAGGTAAACGATTCTACAACGCGACCATTAGATTGGTCAAGTGTTACTACTAGGAACATCTAGAGATCAACTGGGGTCGCCTCAAGGAGGAGGGTCTCCATACCAGGCTGTACGTTGATAACTGTGAAAGTTGGTCACAGCGATTCATTAGGGCAGAGCATACGAGAAGTTCATCCAGCAGTCTGTGGTCCGAAGAGGTAGTGCCTCTGACATCTGATCTTATCTCTGGGGACGGAGTGGTCCCCAAAGGTTCCAGTCATCAGTCTGGAAGGGAGCCGGGTGAGTGTCGGACCGACTGGACGGAACATCTGTCTCAAACATGCACGTCAGCCTCATGATGATACAAGTAGCATCTCTGTCTCTGATTCTGTCTCTACCCTATCATCTGCTATTGTAAATAGTTTATACTATCAGGGTGTTCATTTCCTACCTATTGTCTTTAGGGTAGAATAAACCTACTTCCATACTAAGACGGATATGCCTTGCGTCGTTACCCAAATTGACGTGCATTACTGTAAAATAAGTTTATTAGTGTGAATTCAATATATTTTCGCAGAAACATCAAATAAATGTCGCCGCTTTCCATGATTTCAGCTGCTTTTGAACCTATCAAAGACATATTCCTTCAATCAATCAATCATGTGCCATGCCGGAAAGCGTGGGCGGTCATGATTTCACTCGATCACCAGTGTCGTGGATCAGCTCAGTGTTCCTGTCTCGTCCATGCCATGTGGCCAAGCCATCCAGGTATTTTCCTCTCGGTCTTCCTCTTGGTCTGTTCCCTTCGATCTTACCAGCTGTCACTAAGTTCTCCAGTCCATTTCTTCTCATAACATGTCCAAAAATTTTTGACTGTCTACGTCTAATTTCTCTAATCAATCTACGATTTTCATTTGTCTCTTGTAGTACTTGGTCATTGGTTTTTCTATCTGTCCATGGTATTCTTTGCATTTTCCTCAGAAACCACATTTCTGCAGCCATCAGATGTTTTTCAGCTTGACTGCACATTGTCCAAGTTTCACATCCATACAAAAGAACAGGCTCTATGTATCCCCTCAACACTCTTTTTCTCGTTTCAATTGACATCATTTTATTGGTCAGAATGTTTTTCATCTTGCTAAAGGCTACTTTCGCAATGGCGATTCTTGTTCTAATCTCTTCAAGGCATCTGCCGTCAGATGTTTTGACTGTTCCGAGATAATTGAACCGATTCACTTGTTGAAGAATATTCCCATTTACTTGTATATTACATTGTGATGCTTCGTGCTTCCTAGTGACGACCATAACCTGTGTCTTCCTACAATTTAATTCCAACCCCAGCTGCTCACTGTGTACAACCACAGCGTCTACTAATTGTTGCAGATCCTGTGCATTGTCTGCAATCAATACTGTATCATCTGCATATCTAATGTTATTTATGTTTCGTCCTCCAATGCTGATTCCATTTAGGTCTTCTACATTTCTGAAAATATTTTCACTGTATAGGGAAAAAAGATCTGGAGACATTACACATCCCTGCCTAACACCTCTCTTAATAGGTTGATATTGTCCTACTTCATTATCAATCCTTATGGCAGCTTGTTGTTTCCAATATATGTTTTTTATAAGTCTAATGTCTTTCCCATCAATTTGTAGATCTGCAAGCATATCCACAATGTTGACATGTCTAACTCTATCAAAAGCCTTTGTGTAGTCAATAAAGCAAAGATGTATATCCTTGTTTACTTCTAAAGCACGTTCAATAACTGTTCGCAGCATATACACAGCATTTACTGTACCCTCTCCTTCTACAAACCCACATTGTTCTTCCCCTATTTCAGGTTGTATTTTCTTCCTCACTCTTTGCATGATAATTCGTAACAAAATCTTTGTGATGTGACTCATTATACTAATTGTTCTATGTTGATCACATTCTAAGGTTCCTGATTTCTTTGGGATAGCAATAAATACAGAATTACATAATTCAGAAGGTATATCTCCAGTATCATATAATGTGTTCAGCAGTCTAGTGACTTGCTCTAGTCCAAATTCTTCTAAAGCTTTAATCATTTCTGTTGTGATGTTATCTGCACCGGGGGCCTTGCCAGCTTTCATATGCTTAAGAACATTTTGAACCTCCATCTTTAAAATTTCTGGTCCTTCATTATTAAATCTAATAGCATACTGTTCCTCTCTGTTATCATTATACAGGTCTTTCACATAATCTGTCCATACATGTAGAATCTGATATTTTTCTATTATGATTTTGCCATCTTTAGTTTTTAGACAGCCTGTTGATGTACTTGTTCTTTTATTAGTAAGTTCCTGAATTCTCTTGTGCACTAATTTGGTATTTTGACTGTTGTGTTGTTTTTCAATTTCTAAGTACTTTTCCTCAAGCCATGATTCTTTTGCCTTCCTACATAATATTCTGACTTGTCTGTGAATTTCTTCATATTTGGCAGGATTATTTTTGTTGAGTCTTCTTGTTTCCATTAAGTGTAAAATTTCCTCAGTCATCCACTTCTTACGACCCACCTTCTTTAATTTTGGAATAGTTGTTTCTGCAGCCACATTGATTGAATTCTTTAACATTTCCCATTGATCATCCACATCCTGGAATAGGATCTCTAGATCAGACAATATTTTAAATCTGTTCTGTACTTCTATGTTGAATTTGTTTTGTATTTCCTTGTCATTACTCAATGTACACAAGTCATATTTAGTGTTTCCTGTTATATACTTGACTTTCTTCTATTCCTTGGGTGGGAGTAAATATAAGACGGCAGTAAAAACTTCATAAAGATACAACAGGCACTTAAAAAATAATTGAAGGTGAATGAAGACAAGCATTTATGAACGGTGTTTAGTAGGCAATTGTTATGTGCAAGCTTAAAGTTAGGTTCAATCAGTGGCATTTTAACTGTAATCTGCATTCATATTATATTCATTGGCACCTTGCCGTTTTGACAGACGATAGTTTGTGCTTTAAAAAGGCATAATAACTTTTACCTATGGAGGTCATAGTATATGTACTCGTAATTACTGTGCATTTATATATCTTCATACACCAAAAATGCATTAAAGCTGTATCACTAGAATGTGTTTATCAATAGTCAACACATTAAACAGCTTCTTTTCGAGGACTTCCTGGAATGTGATATACTCGGACAGTAATGCTTAAGAGTCTAACGGTAATCTGCCATCATGTGGGCATCCCAAGTCTCTTCCATTGTTTGCATGTACTGGTGAAATCTATAACTTTGCTCCTCACTAAAGTCGCCAAGATTTTCTGGAGGGAAATGTAAATGGTTGTGGAGGTAATGCAAGGTTATGCTCATGCTGCATCCAAGCTTACAAAAACACAGTAGCATGTTTTCAAGTTATGTTCATCGAACCAGTAACATTTGGATCGTTTGTTAACTTTCTAATATTAGGTCCATCAAAAATACCAGCATTAAGTTTGTCTATGCTCAATTCCTGAATTAAAATTCAGCATTAGTAATTGAAACAGGTACCATTTTTGTTCAGTTTCTTAAGAAATTGTTTCATGAAGCCAAGCTTTATATGTAATGTTGGCAGTAGAGCTCTTTTTCGATCAGTGAGAGGCTTGCTGAGAATATTTTCTTCTCCAACTTTAAATTCGTCCCTCAACGGCCACTGTTTTCTTTGTCCAGTGCGTATCTTTTGCTCTGTTATCCCACAAACATATAACTCATGGATATTTGGTGGATCCCCCTTGCTGGCAAAAGTTTATCATTTTAAGATTTACATAATGCATGCTCAGAAAATGGCGGCGGTTGCTGAACTAGCTAGTTTTGCAATATCCAGTAATGTGTATGAAGCTGCTGTATTTCTAGTGACTGCCGCTTCCATCGACGATGAACTATAAATACCGTGGCGGACTGTTGTGTTGGCATTCTGGCAGAGGCCTTATGCCTGTAATTGCCTGTTCGTGCTGTTGGATTGTCGGTACTGCTATCTGTTCCACATTTCACATGGGACAATGAGGAGCATTTTGTGTGATATTCACTGGCACAAGAATTGAGCATTATGGAGACGACCCTTTGCCGTGAAGTTGGAACCGCGACTAATTAACTAACTATAGATAAAGGAGAGAGAGAGAGAGAGAGAGAGAGAGAGAGAGAGAGAGAGAGAGAGAGAGAGAGAGAGAGAGAGAGAGAGAGAGAGAGAGAGAGAGAAGATGAAAAAAATGTTTTGCATATCCTGTACAGGACATCACTGAAAACATCAGCATCTTTCAGCTGATTGTTGATTTCTTGGCAAGATTACGCTCAATAGTTTGCCAGTGCTTTCTGAGCGGCCGGCTCACATACCCCGTAAGTCACCGACGCGATTCGAATCACTGCTGATTCTCACCGTCGTCACGTTACTTACGAGAGTATACGAGATTATGGAGAAAAGTCGCTAAGAGAGGATGAAAGAGAGATCAAAATGCCGTGAATGTTTTTTTTTTTTAATTTCGTACTCAACAGTCTGTATATACAAGGTTTTCTTTTTTTTTTTCATTTGCGAATATAACATCTACATTTATATACACGTGATAATATTACATATATAGCATGGTGTAATTACCTACATATTACTTGTTGTTGGTGATGATGATGGAGCCTTCATCGCTCACCAAACTCTCTGAAGATGTGAACATTGTTAATTATAGATGTGGTGGGTGTAGGGAAGAAAGCGCTGTCATCTGTATAAGCAATTAATTTCCGTTCCCCAAACCCTTGTATGCCGATCTCCCTGGCCTAGGAGTTAACGTCTGTCTCCGTAATCCCGTATATTCTCGCGAGTAACGTAACCTGCGCGAGAATCGGTAGCGGTTCTCGTCGCGTTGGTAAATTACAGGGTATGTGAGGCGGCCGCTCAGAAAGCAATGGCAAACTACTGAGCGTAATCTTGCCTAGTACATCAACAGCAGCTGAAAATGCTGGTGTTGACTGCAACGTACTGTAAGGGATATGCAAACAAAACAACCGTGTATCATCATCATCTTCCACTTCTGTCGTCAAGCGTCGTGGGGAGGAATAATTTGCGTTCCAGCGCCCGGTGGGCGGCACTGGATAGTGTCATTCCGTGTGATTGTACAATGACTTTGATGTCGTCAATCCATTTTCTTCTTGGACGTCCTCTTGGTCTCGTCGCAGATGATTTTAGATGTAAGGTCAGTGATGGTAGTTGTTGGTGTTGCATTCTAACGACATGACCAAACCACTTGATCTTCTGCCTTTCAATAAATGTGGCGCAAGATCCCAAAGTCTGTCTGATATCAGCATTTCTTACTCGGTCTCGGATTGTTAGGTTGGCAGCTCTCCTCAGGCATCTCATCTCGCAGGTGTTGATTTTGCGAAGGTGTCATTTGGATAAAGTCCAGGTTTGAGATTGGTAGCATAGGGTTGGTGTGAACTAGGGCTATACCGGATTCAAATATTTGAAATCCGGCCGAAGCCGGATTTGGCCGGATTTATGAAGTGAGATCCGGCCGGAGCCGGATTTGGCCGGATTTATAAAGTGAGATCCGGCCGGAGCCGGATTTACAAATAAAAAAAAATAACGTACTACATCACTTGACTTAAGTGAGTGGAGTCACTCAACTGTTCATTACTGCAGTTCATTACTATAGACATGACAATGATGACATATACTCATATTAAATCATTTAAATGTAAAATAATTACATTTATATTAGAATAAGTAATTAAGTAATATTAAGTTCCATAAGTTCAAGATGAAACATAATACATAAGCACATAATGCTAATTTAGTAATTTTAATTTTTAGTTTTCAGTTTCAGTTTTTAGTTTTCACATTGTTTTCAGTTGGCAAATTGGCAGCTCAGTTACAACTCACAACAACAGTACATTGAACAGATTGAATTTATTGAAATACATTCATTCAGTAATTTCACTATTTCAGTCAGTCAGTCTTCATTATGGCTGTGAAGTTGAACTCTCAGAGTCAAGAAGGGACGAGTTGTATTTCAGGAAAATCAACGTCTCCGCATGTTGTGGTAAAAGGCTACTACGGTGGTCAGTGATAATGTCTCCTGCAGTACTGAACAGCCTTTCCGATGGCACACTTGTAGGTGGTGGTGCAAGAAATGCCTGCGCCAGTCTAGCCATACTTGGAAATCTTTGCTTATTGGCATGCCACCATGAAACTGGATCTGACTGTCGAGTTTGAAGTGGCTCTGACAGGTACTGTGTCACCTCAGTGTTAATGCTGTTGCCTTCGGCACTTGCAGAACGATCTGTGGTGGGATTTCCCTCGACAATTGTGTCAAAACAGCTCCATAGGCTGGACTAGTACTGTGTGGCAGTGCTCACAGAAGTCAAAACACTAGTACTGCTACTACTACTAGTAGCTGATGGATCCTGTGGACTGACTGTGTTTGCTGAATAAATAATGGAGTTAGCTGCTAACAGCAGATGGGCTCGTGCATCACTTCTACCAGTAGTGTGGCACAGGTGTAAATACTGTTGGATTCAATGTCCGCAAATCTGCTGCTAACAGCTTCAAGCAGGGCTGCTTTTATAGTTTTGATCCCAGCATCACTACCTTCTTTCTGGAGGAAAGCCATGAATGTTTTCACTAGGGCTGTACCGGATTCAAATTTTTGAAATCCGACCGGATTTATGAAGTGAGATCCGGCTGGAGCCGAAATCCGGTACACCCCTAGGTGAACATGCTGTTTATTATCTGTCGTTTTGCGGACAAGGGTATATTTGGATGTTTCAGTAAGGGTGATAGTTGATATGTAAGTGCACTAGCTTTTTGACATCTGATTTCGATTTCTCTATCCAATTTGCCACCTTCTGTGATCATAATTCCAAGATATTTGAATTCTTTAACTTGTTTCAGAGTTGTGCTATTTATCTGTATACTTAATGGGCCCGGCCATCTGCTAACTTACATTACTTATACCTTGTATAAATGTTCTTTTAATGTTGGTGTCCTGTCTGATTGCTTCTGATAGAGTGGTTCTAGTGTTAGTACATACAGGAGTGGTGATAGTGGGCACCCTTGTCAGACAGAACCTGTGATCCTGAAACTGGCAGTGAGTGAAAGATTCACCAATACCTTACTTTCAGGGGTTTTATACAATATATCTATACACTGTCGACAGTACTGTCCTATGTTGCAGTGCACTAGTGCTTTGTGTAAGTATGAATGTGAAATTTTGTCAAAGGCTTTCTCTTGGTCCAAACGACAAGAGGGAGATTTGACAGTCCTTCTGTTGGGTGTATGTGATGATATCTCAAATGAAGTGTGTATGCTTGTGTATGTTTCTGTGATGTATGCTGCAGTATTTACCTGCTGTGTGTATTAGTGACGGCATTTACGGTTGTTTTTGGTGTGGTTTGCAAGTGATTTTGCTAGAATTTTGTAGTCCGTGTTTAATAATGAAATGGGTCTACAATTTTGCAGCTGTACTTTGCCCTTTATTCTTTAGGTATGAGTGTTATGTATGACATGTTGCAACTGTTGGGGAGTCTCCCTTACAAAATGTGCGGTGCCTTTTCGGTACGTTAACCATGGTAAAATCATGTATGAGAAAGGAAGTTTAAGTTTCTAATTGTGATTTTGGTGAAATTTTGGGCCTTTTACGGGCCGGACAAAAATAATTCGTCATTGAAAATCATACGGTGTCATTAAAAGGATACAACAATGTATGTAACATTAAGAAAAAATGGGAAAATGGATTATAAAATTCTCAAGCTTGTAAAACAAAGCCATCACTTTTACACAAATTTTGAAGATTACTTAACATTGTTTCTCACAAGTATGCTGCAGATAACTCTCGTTATTTCCTATAAACACTTTATAAAGGATAAAAATATTATATATATATATATATATAAATACATTAATGCTTCCTGTAGTGATCTCCCTGGAAATAGTTATTGTGTTGTTTTGTCTTTTCCGACTATTTTATTTACAGGTGTTCCTACATCGGCATCGACACACCGGAAGTTCAGGAATCAAAACGTGTGTCCATTCGGCCATGTTGACCTCCAAAAGTAGCCTTCACTTGGTAGACTTTTATAAGGAAGCTGCCGAGGATAGGAAAGAAGTAATGGTGTAATTCTACAGTGAGTCCGCCCGTATGGTCCTAGTGATGTGTCTTGTGATGATTTAATATTTATATACGTCTATAAAAGGTTTACTAAACGCCAAGAAGATATGTATAAATATAGCATTATGTGTTAAGGCAGTGGTTCTCAACCTTTTTGGCCCATGCACCCCTTCACCAAATGTTCACAATGTCATTCCCTCCTTTCTTATTTCCTTCCTATAAATGCCCCCCCCCCCCCCGACCATACACGGTATACGTACAAATGGAAGCTAAATTTAATAACACATATTAGCACAAGTCTAGACGTCTACATAAAACGTGATTTGCAGATCCGCTCACGTTACAAAACAAATTTCAGAAGGGCCAGATGTACAAAATCGTAAAGTATGTATGCCCAAACTACAACATATCCAGGCGAACCTTCTGGCCTAGAGAGACAACAGTGGAAGATAAACTCTATGGACCGCTGAATGAACTAAAAAAGACTGTTAGATTCATACAAGAGACAACATTGCAGTTATAAACATATTTTAGGCGAACGAAAGAAGAAGAAGAAGTAAAGTATGTAGGGAAAAACATTATCAAGTAATCGTTTCTTATATTAACGCGATCTTGAAATAATCTTAATTTCCCACATGGAGCCCCTAACATTACCCCCCGGAATGACGCATCGGTTGAAAACCACTGTATTAAGGAGTGTTAGCCTTTATCAGGCCGGTCAAAATTAGAACTGAACAGCTAGCGTACCCGGAAATATTTAACTTTTTTCTCCGATTCGATTATACCATTATCCATAGCCCGTTCAACCTCAGAAGACAATTTATATCAAGCCCATTACTGGCTCAGATTAACAATCCTATGATCGAGTCAGCCACAAATAGAATATTCATTTTAAAAACATTTCCAATATATGTGTGTGTGTGTGTGTATGTGCGTGCGTGCGTGCGTGTGTGTGTGTGTTGTTTAAAACCTTCTAATTCCTAGAAATCAGTGTGTATTTACAAGGTGCATTGTGCGTTGTCATTTAGATTTGCAAATACAACAAATACATTCATATACACATGTGATAATATACATTAATGGGACATAATTGTGTCAAAGATTAAACAAAGACAAGTCACTGAAATTGTTCTGGCGACTAGATAAAAGTATGAATGGTGCAGTCAAGGATAAGAGTACTCCTGACTTCCAGGGTGCTGACCTCATCTGGCAGAGGACTGACAAGGATAAGGGTAAAGCCGTTTTCGAACGTTATCTAAATCAGAGCATCCAGAAAGACATGAGAGGCCGGAATTGTGTAAATACGTTTACCTCTGACAGGTGTAAGTCCCAGAACATTGCAGAAGAAAACATGGTGACAGTGAAAGACAGTGATAGGCTATGTTTCGACGAACAAAGAACAGCGCACCAGGGCAAGAGGATATAAGGTATGATGACATCAGTATCTGCACCGACAACGAGCTAGAGAAACTAGCAGTTATGTACAACAACAGTATAGTCGGTGCTAACATCAAGGAGGAGTGGTTACACAGCTGATTTCCTTGCCGAAGCCTGGTAAAGACCACACAAACATTCAGGTATAGCACGTAATCACCATGAAAAATGCAATAGGCAAGCAGCTCCTGGAGAAGCTGATGGCCAGAACAAATATCAAACCAGCTAGAAAGAGACAAGTTCTTTTCCCATCTACCCCTGGAGGGTACCGTCCAAACAGAGAAACCTGTAGCGCAGTAGTTTTTGCCCATGATGTGTATGAAGGTTTCCACTCAGGGACTGAAACATGTGCTGCAACAATTGATCTTGAGGCTGCATACAACAGAGTACCAGTGAGCGGATCACAGGACCGGGACGGACATAGTCATATGTCGACGATGTTTTAGTGTATCATCAGAGTAAGGATAGAGATCGGGTTGCTATGGAACTACAAACAGAACTCAATCGCATAAATATGTGGTGTGTCGAAGCTGGTGCAATGGTCAACCCAACGAAGGCAACAGTGACATGGTTCTCTTTGAACAACCATATTGTCAACACTCCAACACCAACTGTACATCTGTGCTCAGAGACTGGAAAGAACGCAGGCAATGAAATACTCGGAGATACGATTTGATCGAATCCTTGCTTATACTGAGCACATTGACAATGTGCTAATAAAGGCCAAACGGGATTTGGCTGTGATCAGGGTGATGGCGGCGGCAAACTGTGAGAAGCGCCACCTATGTCTTCTAAACGAGGGTCCGGTCTTTTCTGTTTTTTGAGTATGCGATGGCGATCCTGACTCTCAGCCATAAGGGAATGGAAAGGATGGAGAGGATACAGAACGAAGCTATGTGTATTATACTTGGGTGTACTAGAGATACAGCAAGTAAGCCGATGCGCTACCTTGTTGATTTTCCAATCATCGTGTACATACTACAGATTTGCCGATCACAGGCCTACCTCAGAGTCAACGCAAATACACACCATCTAATGTCCAGTAAAATTAAGGTAAAGGGCAGCAGGTTAAAAAGAGGCAAGTCATGGATGGGTGACGTCGAAGACATTCTTCAACAGGTGTGTTTACTTGACTTAGATGAAGAATGGGTACAATGTAAGCAGAGTTCTGTAGGTCCTTTTCAGTTTGCATCCAACTAGACAGAAAATGCAGACAAGAAAATCTAGCTTCTGTGGAGGCGGAAGTACAGTCTTTGATAATCTCTAGAGTCTAGACGATGATGCTTTAGAACCCCAGCTAAGCGAAAGGCAACTTGGATTTAGGAAAAACAAAGGATGCACAGACGCCATTTTTGTTCTTAGACAACTTACAGAAAAATCAATCGAATTCAATGAAACACTCTACTTAGCCTTTGTTGACCAAGAAAAGGCATTCGATAGGGTAGATAGAAACAAGCTTTTATGAAATCCTTAAACAATATGGAGTGAGTACACATCTAACAAAACTATTTAGAAGTTTATACAACAACAGTGAATGCATAGTGAGAGCAACTGGAGGACACACAGAACCCTTCACCATATGATCTGGAGTAGGACAAGGTTGTGTCCTGTCCCCTCTCTTGTTCATAACATATATAGACAACATATATAAAGAAACCAGCCAAGCAGAGACAGGAAGAATACCGCATGACGAGAACACAGAAGAAGAACCATCTGCAAATCTAACCATTAGAGAACTCCTGTTTGCGGACGACCAAGCACTAATAGCAAAATCAGAAGCTGAATTACAAGACCACATGAATAGTCTAAACGAAATGTGTAGGGAACATAACATGAAAATTAGCACAAGCAAAACAGAGGTAATGACTATGACTAAAGAAGAACAAACAACAACAATTCACCTAAACGAACATCCCTTGAAACAAGTAAAGTTTCAATTACCTAGGAAGTATAATATCATCAAATGGCAGATCAGAAGACGAGATCGAAAATAGGTGCAATAAGGCAAATCAACTCATTGAACAAATGGCACCAATACTAAAGAACAAACATGGATCAATAACTACTAAGAAAGCACTTTACAACACAATCTTCCTACCAACACTGTGCTATCAATGCCAAACCTGGAACATGACAGAAAAAGAGAAAAGAAAAATCACAACAGAAATGAGGTTCCTGAGAAGAATACTCAACATATCAAGAAAAGATAAGATCAGAAATGAAGAAATCAGGACTAAAGTGGGGGTTAAAGCAGCACTAGATTTTATTAGAAAGCAGCAAGTCAAATGGTTTGGCCATGCAAGTAGGTTACCAGTCAACAGCATGCCACAACAAGCAATGATGTACAGACCAGATGGAAACAGGGGAAGAGGCCGACCACGTAAACGTTGGACGGAGGGAATAGCAGAATCCATGGGAATGTCGATATATGAAGCCCATAATCGGGCACTCTCACGAAGTTTATACTTCACCTCGACACCGCAAGATACAAGAGGAACATGATGAGATGAGATGAGATGATGATGCTGTCGTTTACACAGTTGGGCATTTACGGCTCAAGCTTGGGAGAGAATTGTGAAGGAGGGTTCTGGTTGTAGTTTGACTATAGAAGTCATCGCAGTAAGTAAAGCAATTGCATGGCTGGAGACACAGATCTTCACTCGGGCATGTTTCTTTGTGACTCAATGAGTATGCTCAGGAAAATAGCGATGATGTGGGCTCGAAGACAATGGTTGTTGTCTCTGGAGCGGTCAAAGCTGACACAGACTAGTTTCATGTTTGTGCCAGTGCATGCGGGTGTACAAGGAAATGAGCAGACTGACAGGTTTGCCTGTATAGATACTGTGGAGGGCGGACGAGCCTTGGACCAAGATGATATACTGAATGCTCTACGAGAAGTAAGTCGTTTGCGAGTACCAACTGATGACTGTGAATCTACATCCATGGTTACACTGCGAGAACAGCAATTTAAAATAGGTGTGGCCATACAAGAACACTACGCGGGAAGTCAAAGAAGATTAATAAACCAACACAAAACTGGTGTCGTTAGCCGTTACACACTGCGGGATTTATTGAGGAGGGGATCCGAGCACTTATGGACTGAATGTTTCGATGTGCAATGAGGATGATCTGTCGACTAACTAACTATCTAGTAAGTACGAGTGGGACATTCTGTGAATGGCCTTCTCCTGGACTTGCAACAAGTGGTAGTATTGGCAATCTTTCTGGTGTGTGTATGTGATGAAATCTCTAATGAAGTGTGTATGCTGGTATATGTTTATGTGTTGAAAACTGCACTGTTGGTCTCGGTCTACGAGTGATGGCATACACGTTTTTAAGTTGTTTGCAAGTGATTTTGCTAGAATTTTGTAGTCTGTGGTTAATAATGAGATGGGTCTATAGTTTTTCAGCTGTGTTTTGTCTGTGTTGGCATTATAGATGAGTGTTATGTAGAACATGTTGTAAGTTTTAGGGAGTTCTTTTTTGTGAAAAAGCTTCTTGACAGACCTTTAGAAGAAAACTGTCTAGGATAGGAAAGTCTTACTGGTAGAATTCTACAGTGAGTCCACCTGGCCATGGTGTTTTGTCATTTTGCATTTGATTGAGTGCATGTGTGATACCTACTAATGTAAGAGCTCTGTCTAGTATGTCTTTATCTTTGTCAGATAGTTTCTTTGTGTATTGTAAGAACCTATTTTGTGATTGTGTTTCGACTGGTTCTGCTGGTCATTGTAGTATTGTTGGAATGTTTCTAACATATGTGTTGCCTCTATTTGTGTGTTTCCTTGCATGTCTATTATTGCTCCTACTTGTCTGTTGGGTTGTATGTTTTGTTCTAAATCCAGGTGTTGTTTGTTGGGAGTTTCGTTTTATATGGTAGTGAGTTTAGTTCTAAGGAGTGCACCACTTAATTTGTGTTGCTGGCGTTGTTATAATTGTGATTCTAGTGTGTGTGTAGGTGTAATGCTTTCCTGTCTATCTGTTTTGTGAGTTGCATTGCTGTTTGCAAATGTTCTCTTGTTGTAGTCTGCCGTTGTCTATGATGGATGCAGATTGTTGTGTTCTATTACGTATTGTGTTCTTTAGTAGATCCCAAATTTGTGTTATGTTGTCGGTGGGTATACTAATAGTGTATGTTAGAATAAGGTGTTTCAC
This sequence comes from Cepaea hortensis, assembly GCA_963921405.1. NCBI lineage: Eukaryota > Metazoa > Mollusca > Gastropoda > Stylommatophora > Helicidae > Cepaea > Cepaea hortensis. The sequence continues at coordinate 149,503,498 of OY992879.1, forward strand.
GTGTTGCACATAACCTGTGTGTTGGACGTGTGTTGTTTAATTTCCAATGTGGGGATCGTTTTGAGGGCTGTGCTTTTGTAGTGCCTCTTGTGATATATGCTAGTAATGCTTTGTGATCTATGTCTTGTAATGTTTCTAGTATGTGTTTTGTGTGTAATATGCGGTGTGTTGCATGTGTGTATATTATATCTAGTCTGACTGATCTATTGTGAACCCTATTTTTGTGTGTTGTTGCAATGTTATTAGGGTGTCTGTGTCTGAAAGCGTGTGTGTGTCTAAGCTATTTTGTAGTTCATCCTGTTGGTGTATTCCATTCTTTAATTGTGTCTTGATTCCTGCTTTACCTCCCCTTACAATATCCAAATCTGAGAGTACAAAATTGAAATCCCCTGCAAGGACAACATTTTGTTCTCTGTATGTTTGTGTCAGTAGGGCGTCTAATTCTTGGCAAAAAATTGGTTGATGATTGTAATTTGGTGGTGCATGTATGTTCACTACGGTGTATGCGTGTATAGTATTGTCTACGTGTATTATTGAGTTTCGTCCCTGGTCATCCATGTGTGTTCTAATAATATTTCACCTGTCTGTTGTCTGCAGAACAGCTGTTCCTGACTCGATTTTGTGTATGCCTAAACAAAAGCATGAATATTTGAGGCCTAGCTGTGTGGTGATATGTTGTGAGAAAGTTTTTGAACATATGTTTGTTTCTTGTAGCAGTATAAAGTCTGGTTTGTGTTTGCTTATATGTGTGATAGTGTGTTGTAATTTTGTCCGCATACCACACATATTTAAAGTAAACATAATTGAATTAATAGTCATTGTAATTTTAGTAAAACAAATACATGAGGTATAAGTACTATAGAAATTCACACGCAAAGTTGTTATCCATCATGGATAGGCGAGCAAAATTTCAGTAACAAATGTTGATGCGAGAGGATCATCTTGAACCTCGTTCTTATCACTTATGTCGGCGTCTACTAAGAGAGTGTCTGGTATGCTGTATGTGTTGTCTTCGTCTTGTACTTGTACTTGTGTTTCCTCTTGTTGTTCTTGTTCAGTTTCCTTTGTCTCGCCTATAGAGGCTTTGACTTTTTCCTTCTTTTCTGGTATGTATCTAGTCGGTGATAGATCGTCTGTTTCTGTGTCAAAGCTGTGTTTTGACTGCAGTAGTCTTCTGTCAGGCCATTTATTTTTCATTGGATTGCTGGCGATTTTAAAAGTTTCAGAGTCTATATTCTTTGGATTGTTTTCTTTTGTGTTATTTTCTTGTGTGTTCCTGTCTTCTTGTGTGTTGATTTGACTATTGAAAGTGTGTGTAAGTTCAGTTCTTTTCTGTTGAGGAGTGTCTCTTACGAGTGGCGGGAAATCTTCTTGGCTGTATACACCAATTGCTGCTGCTGTTGGCGTCATCGGTGGTCGTCTACTACTCTAGGGCATTTATGTACTCAGTGGTTGTCTTGGCCACACGGTGGACAATTGTTCATATTTTGTTCATAATACCAGGCGTGCACACCATTTGCCAAACCCATTCTTTAGTCTGAAAACCCCCGCCTTGTCATTCCCTGTAAAACTGTGCACCAGGTTTTTAAACTCCTGTTGGGGTAATCGTGACAGGTAGCCAGTGAATGGTCAGCGTGTCTCTTTCTTACTCTGGGTGCTCTAGAGATATATCTATCCCTAGGCTTATTAAAGAGAACTTTTTACCGTTTAACTTTTCACACACGGACTTCTGCGCCTCTGCGGACAGGTGAAAGTACCGCTTGTGTGAACCTAGAACCTATGCAGGTCAACGATTCCCCCAGAAGGCAAACCTCCTGGAACAGTTAGGGCCCTAACAATAAATGCTGGTGTTGATGTAGCGGCTGTCCCAGGACCAGTAATCGAGCAAACTATCGTGCCGGGCTGGGGGAGTTGCTGGACTTCGTAGTCGTCTCTTGGAATTGCAAATGCATAATATTGAAATAAGTGTCGATAATTTGTTATTTTCGGTAATAATAATTCCAAAGACAAAATTCACAGTATGTTTTAGAATTTCAATTCCATTGAATAACGCACCTTGGGAGTCTCTGTGGCGAAGTGCTCAAGCCGTTTGACTCCTGATCTGAAGGTTGTGGGTTCGATTCCGGGCCGCGCCCTTCGGTTTACGAGTTAAATATTTCGGAGACTCCTGTGGGTCGTCGCTAAAAGCTACGGAGTTCGTGCTTTGTGCGACGCTTTCCGCGCTGCGGAAAGAGACCGTGCCATATGGGATAAAACCCGGTGCAATGAAGTCGACCCTGTCGACTTTTAAGCGACTTTTTTTGAATAACGCACCTAAATATTCTTTTTAATGTTTTACGCTGACAGACTTAAATTAAAATTGCAGTTTAATGTTTTTCGGACATTCTTGCGTTTGTTCTTTGAAAGTTCGTGTTAACGAAAGGTCAGGATATTTAATGTAATATCGAGGATCAATGAACAAATGAGTTATACAATTCCCACAAATGTAAAATAATGCCATAACTTTTACACATTCTTTGAAGATTGCTTAAAATTATTATCCCGTCATTTATAATTTATATAGTTGTCGCTAATTTTTCTGAACAATTTATGAAACATTAACATAAATACCACAATTATTTAAATCACATAATACTAGTATATTACCTTTAGTAATGTCCCGTGAAGAAAAAATTGTAATGTTGTTATGTCCCTTTAAACAATCGTAATTGCATGTTCCTTTTAATGTGGTTTTATTGATATACTTTTGGTATATTATTGTTATATAGTATTGCTTACTTGATATAGTTTTGATATATTATTGTTATATAGTGTCGCTTGCTTGATACAGTTTTGGTATATTATTCTTATATATTATTGCTTACTTGATATAGTTTTAGTATATTATTTGGGAAGTAAATAACTGGATGGCTTGGCCACGTGGCATGATCGAGACAGGAACACAGAGCTGGTCCACGACTCTGGTGATCGAGTGACATGGCAGTACATGACCGCCCACGCTTATCGGCATGGCACATGATGGATGGATGGATATTATTGTTATGTAGTAATGCTTACTTGATGTAGTTGTTTTATATTATTGTTATATAGTATTGCTTACTTGATATAGTTTTAGTATATTATTGTTATATAGTATTGCTTACTTGATATAGTTTTGGTATATTATTGTTATATAGTATTGATTGCTTGATATAGTTTTGGTATATTATTGTTATATACTATTGCTAACTTGATATAGTTGTGAAATTTTATTGGTATATAGTATCGCGTCCGATACACCCATCTGGAGATCATCCGCCACATCCTGCACCCATATTCTCTTTGGCCTTCCTCTTCCTCCCTTCCCGGGATTATACCCCTTCATTATTGTTCTATGCAAATCTTCATAACATTTCAAGTGACCAAAATATTTCAATGTTCTCTGTTTTCTCGTCTTTAGTAGCCAACCTTCTTCAATATTCAGATCGTGTCGAATGGATGCATGTGTTCTTTTCTGTATTCAATATATTCTAGAAACCGTCTATAACATTTATATTAAAAGTCATGAATGCGCTGTTCAGCTTGTTTAGCAAGTGTCCAGGTCTCACAGGCGTATGTTGCAATGGGAAAGATGCATGCTCTTAAAAATCTAATTTGTGTAGTTCTGTCTGTCCAACGCCACAATTTATTCAGTTGTTTAAGTCTTTGAAGAGCAATATATATTCGTCTTTTAATTTCTTTCATTGTGTCATCACTGTTGGTAATTAATGACCCAAGGTATTCGAAATGGTCCACCAACTCCAATTTTCCTCATTAACATATATTTATTTCTCCATTGTAGTTGTATCTGTATGCATTATCTTTGCTATTGCTTTGTTAAGATATAAGTTGGAATGTTCACTATTCTAAATATGAGAACAGGGTTACATTAAATTCTCTGCACTTCCCTTTTATTAAAAGCATGATGAGTATGTGATTTCGTGTTCCTCTTCCTTGCCTAAATTCAATCTTTTGGCCATATACCATATCTCATGATATAGTTTTTGTATATTATTTTTATATAGTACTGATTGCGTGTTATAGTTTTAAAACAAAATAAGCGCCCGCGGTCGCACAGGGGGTAGAACCGCCCCATGGGGTCCCCACGTCCCTCTATGTCATTCAGATGACCGCCTCTGCGGGTGAACCTGGCAAGATACTACATTTTGATCTTAGTTATCTTTGATCTTTATAAGGCCGCGATTAAGGATCTTTGGCCTTTCACAGGCCATACAAAAGTTTATTTTCTTTCTGTTTTATTAAACAACTTTGGTCTTTACAGGCCAGATAAAAAATGTTGTCCCTATGTTGTATTTGTTTTAGAAACATACAAAGCAGTATGTAATGTGCGTTACTTTTGTATGCGTATATCGCAGTGCGTTGCCGTTTGTTAGTTTGAAGTGACACATGTGCGAATAAATCAAATACATTCATATACACATGATGTATGTTCCACCTATCCTTCTCTCCCTCCTTCTCTCTCTCTCTCTCTCTCTCTCTCTCTCTCTCTCTCTCTCTCTCTCTGTCTCTGTCTCTGTCTCTCTCTTACTTTGTCTGTCTGTCTGTCTTCTGTCTCCCTTTCTGTCTATCTCTCATTCTTTCTGTATTTATCTCGCTGTCTCGAGACATCAGCATTTTGAATGCTGTAGGCTTGTACAATAACCTATAAATGATCATTTCCCTTAATTACTGAGTCACATAGTTACAGATGGAAAAGATTTCCTTTTTGTTGATGTTCAATTCTCTGTCTGTCAGATAAAAGGTTGTGGTGTATTCTTCGGCATTGAAACCACATTTTCTTCGTTTTCTTCTAGCTTCTCTGTGTATGTAAATTGTGTTGTGCTAGTCCTCCTTGTTTCTGATCTTGTATTAATGTTTTGTGTTGTATATTTTGAATTGTGTTGCTGAAGATGAAATTTCTGATGTGTTTGTTTAAAGTCTGATTGTCTGTTTTGGAGTAGCTAAATATATTATCTTAGGAATGATGAAGGTGTTTACAACAGTACTTCTTGCAAACATTGTTGGTGTCTTGTATTTGTATCTATATATTATGTCTATAATTTTTTAATGTCAGTGAATGCCATGTTTCTGTGTGTGTTTATCTGGGATAGCATGGAAATGTGATCCCACATTTCGCCATGTTGCCTGTGACTGTTAGATCCGGGTGGGGGTGGCGGGGAGGGGGGGGGGGGAGGGAACTTGCTTTTTTCTTCTACTTTCCAAGGCCCATTATTTTAGATATCTGTATGTTTATTTTGGCCCCACTTCCCTCACCAAACTGTCTAAAGTTTTGAAGTATGTTTACAATATAAAATAACACAAAGTAATGCAGCTTTATATAACAGAATTACGACACACTCAGGCCGTTGCGGTGACTAGCCTCCATCAGCAACAAATACATACACAAAACACAGCATATAGTCACGGAGAAGACCCTCCGGTAACAACATTGAGACATGATGGCGGGATGAGAAGAATAAAAAGATGAAAAAATGAATACAATGAAGAGAAAATGAAAATTTTGAAGAAAAAAAATATTTCTACTTACCTCAGAATCCGAAAATGTGTCCTCTTCGTAACTATATGTTGTGTTTTGTGTATGTATTTGTTTGCTGATGAAGGCTAGTCGCCGCAACGTCCTTGTGTGTTGTAATTCTGTTATCTAAAGCTGCATTACTTTGTGTTATTTGTTTGCTTGTGAGTTTACATTTTCACAGCTTTACCGCAGTTCCACCAAATTTTATTCATGTTTTTATGAAGTATGTTTATTATGTTGTGGTGGTTGTAGGAAAGAAAACGGTGTCATCTGTATAAGCAATTAATTACCGTTCCCCAAAACCCGTGTATAAATGTTTCTTTAATGTTGGTGTCCTGTCTGATTGCTTCTAAAACTGGTTCTAGTGTGAGTACATATAGAATTGGTGATAGTGGATACCCTTGTCTGACAGATCTTGTGATCCTCAAACTGGCAGTGAGTGAAAGATTCACCAACACCTTACTTTCAGGGTTTTATACAATATGTCTATACACTGTCGACAGTACTGTCCCATATTGCAGTGTACTAGTGTTTTGTGTAAGTATGAATATGAAATTTTGTCAAAGGCCTTCTCTTGGTCCAAACAACAAGAGGGAGGTTGGACAGTCTTTCTAGTGGGTGTATGTGATGATATCCTGACTTGGCCATGGGAATGTTATTCCCATGGGAAAGATCCCATGGGATGGGATGCGATGTGACAGGCATAAATTACCATGGGATGGGATGGGATGGGACTGAAAAATATGTCCCATGAACAAGCCTGATGATATCTCTAATGAAGTGTGTATGTTTTTGTATGTTTCTGTGGTGTATGCTGCATTGTTGACATGTCTGTATTAGTCATGGTATGATCGTTTTTTTTTTTATTTTTGCAATTGATTTTGTTAAAATTGCGTGTCTGTTTAATAATGAGATGGGTCTACAGTTTTGCAGCTGTGCTTTGTCCCTGTTGTATTTAGGCACGAGTGTAATGTATGACAAGTTGCAACTGTTGGGGAGTTATTGTTTGTGAAAAGCTTCTTGGTAGACGTTTAGAAGGAAATTGCCTAGGATAGGAGAGAAGTGTTGGTAGAATTCTACAGTGAGTCCATCTGGGCCTGGTGTTTTACCTTTGGTTGAGTACATGTGTTATACCTGCTAATGTAAGCCATCTGTCTAGTATGTCTTTATCTGTGTCAGACAGTTTCTTTGTGTATTGTAAGAACCTATTGTGTAGTTGTGTTGGCTGGTTCTGCTGTATATAGGTCAGTGTAGTATTGTTGGAATGTTTCTAATATATTTGTTGCCTCTATTTGTGTATTTCCTTGCATGTCTATTATTGCTCCTATGTGTCTGTTGCGTTTATGTTTCGCTCTATTGTCAGGTATTGTTTTTTGGAAGTTTCCTGTGATATGTTAGTGAGTTTAGTTCGTAGGAGTGCACCACGAAATGTGTGTTGCTGGTGTTGTTCTAATTGTGATTCTAGTGAAATATTTCACTTTTCATTTAGTTTTCTAAACGTTTATTTCATGCAAAGCAAGGTATATTTACAAGGTGTAATGTATGTTTCTTTCGCTTGCGTATGATACAGAGCGTTGCGGTTAGTTAGTGTTAAGTCAAGTCAAGTGTCACATGTGTGAATACAACAAATACATGCATAATCATTTAAGATAATATGACATTTATTTAGAAAATGTAAATTTTTTTGTTTTTTGTTTTTTAATAAAGGCTATCGGTTCCCACAGAGGATAGAGCGACACTCTGAAGCCCCCGCGTCCCCCTGTTTTTATTGTGGGCCCTTTAATCCCACTATGGGCCTTTGCCCACAGTGGTCCACCAAGGCCCACATTTACTGTGAGTAGTTGTGAAGTTTGATTGCTCATCTAGGAAAACCAAGTGTTGTGTATATTTTTTTATTTGGCCCTTGAAAGGCCTGACAAAAATGTCCACATATCTTGTACTCTTCAGGTGACATTATGACGGATAAAACAGTCCTTGTAATATCGTGGAGACATAGCTAAATGTGTTATAAAATTATCAGGTTTATAAAATAAACCCATCAATTTTACACAAACTTTGAAGATTACTTAAAATTATTATCCCATCCTTTATGACGCATATAACTGTCGTTTATTTATAAGAAAATGGTTAAGAAGATTTAGATAAATACTACAATTATTTAAATAACATAATACATTTATGCCTCCGTTAGTAATGTCCCTTGTTATGTAGTTATGTCTCTGTCCACTATTTTAAATACATATGTTCCTACATCGGCATCAACACCGGAAGTTTAAGAGTGAAAGCTTGAATTCATTCAGCCATGCTGACCTCCAAAGGTAGCCTTTACTTGGTAGGCTTTAATAAGGAAGCCGCCGAGGATAGGACAGAAGTGATGGTAGAGTTCTAAAGTGAGTCTGGTCCTGGTGATTTGTCTTGTGACGATGAAATCATTATGTACCTCATAAATTTCTACTAAACGCTGAGAATATATATATAGCATTATGTGTTAATCAGTTTTACTTTAGATTTGTTATCCCATATTCGATTATACCATTATAGGTAGCCCGTTCAATCCCAGAAGACATTCCAGGATTCATCGCTGCCTCATATTAATATTCATGTGACCGAGTCAGCCAAAAATAGGATATTAATAATAATAATAATAATAATAATAATAATAATAATAATAATAATAATAACTTTCCGTGTGTGTGTGTGTGTGTGTGTGTGTGTGTGTGTGTGTTTAGACTTGTATTTTGTACAAAACAGTGTGTATTTACAAGGTACATTGTGTGTTTTGAGCGTGGGGGGAGGGGGTACATTCACAAACATAAGTGATATAATATACATTAATAGGCCCACATATCCAAATGGATAAGAACGTGTGTTCTTAAACATCCGGTGTGCTGATGCCGAGGTTAGCGGTTCAACCGCTACACCAGACATTTGGGCTAAAATGTTGACCTGTCGTCCTTGACTTAGGGACATATATTACAAGTACCTCTGAAGTCGGAATGGATTCGCCTGATGGCGATGGACACTGTTAATAGGGAAAGCTAATCCACACGCAAAATTCAGCCCATCACTGCTATAAATAGTGTGTATAGACTACGCTTGAGTTCAAAGCGAGCGAGCGCCAGAAGAAATATTCATTAACGGCATGGGGCAATTACACACACAAGACTTGTATATCTTCCTCTACACACGGTGTATGTTTTCCTCATCTCTCTCTCTCTCTCTCTCTCTCTCTCTCTCTCTCTCTCTCTCTCTCTATTACTTGTATATCTTCCTGTACATACGGTGTATGTTTTCCTCTCTCTCTCTCTCTCTCTCTCTCTCTCTCTCTCTCTCTCTCTCTCTCTATTACTTGTATATCTTCCTCTACACACGGTGTATGTTTTCCTCATCTCTCTCTCTCTCTCTCTCTCTCTCTCTCTCTCTCTATTACTTGTATATCTTCCTCTACACACGGTGTATGTTTTCCTCATCTCTCTCTCTCTCTCTCTCTCTCTCTCTCTCTCTCTATTACTTGTATATCTTCCTCTACACACGGTGTATGTTTTCCTCATCTCTCTCTCTCTTACTCTCTCTCTGTCTCTCTCTCTCTCTCTCTGTCTGTCCCTCTCTCTCTCTCTCTCTCTCTCTCTCTCTCTCTCTCTCTCTCTCTCTCTCTCTCTCTCTCTATTTTGCAAATATTTATTGAGTGTTGAAGATATTGCATTCTGTATGGTACGTAAGTTGACACGCGTCCTGTATGTTTAGTGATTTGTAATGTAGCAACGTGCTTTGCATGTCACAAATGAAATATGCTACTAGTTATTGCATTCTCACCAAAGTGTGTGTGTGTGTGTGTGTGTGTGTGTGTGTGTGTGTGTGTGTGTGTGATGATGATGATGATGCTCATGTTTACCTTATTTCGTGCATCCTTTTAATAAACCCACATTTGACCGAATTTCTTACATATTTTATGTGTTTCATTTACAACAAGAAAATATATAGACTTAATGTTACATTGTTGTTAAAGGGTGATGAAACATTTTTTCTAAAACTAGAATTGTTCGAATTTAAATAAACCTAACATTTTCACTAAGTATTAGTATATCTACTTGGTTATTTGTTGTGTTAAATGTTCATTACCTTGTATTGCTTGCATACATGTTCTGTAGAATTGTGGTAACGGGACTTAATAATGTGGTGGTTTGTTATCTATTTCCTTACGTCGGTGTATTCTAATTGCAATGTAGAATAATGCTAGTGAGTGTTGGTCTGGATGATTGATGATGTGTCATACATGGTTGATTCTTAATGCTTGTATTTTGTTGTGCAAGTCTTGTAGTGCTAGTCCTCCGTGTTTCCTATCGTGTATTAAAGTTTTGTTTTGTATACTGTGAATTGTGTTGCTGAAGATGAAATTTACGGTGTGTTTGTTTATGGTGTATCGTCTGTTATGAGGTATTTAATACTGTAGCTAAATACATTATCCTAGGAATGACGAAGATGTTTACAACTGTGCTTCTTCCAAAAATGGTTGCCTTGTATGTGTACCTATTTAGTATGTCTATAATTTGTTATGTCAGTGAATGCCATGTTTCTGTGTGTATTTTTCTGGGATCGAATGGAAATGTGATTCCATATATTTTCATTATTTCTGTGGCTGTTTAATCTGGATGGAAATCCACTTTATTCTTCCACTTTTCCAGAGGCATTATTTTAGACTTCGGTATGTTACTTTGGCCCCACTTCTTTCACAAACTAAGTGTCTGAAGGTGTGAAGTATGTTCGTCATGGATGTGTTGGTCGTAGGGAAGAAAGCGGTGTCATCTGCATAAACAATTAATTTCCGCTCCCAAGACCCTTATATAAATGTACCTTTAATGTTGGTGTCCTGTCTAATTGCTTCTAACTGTGGTTTTAGTGTGAGTACATACAGGATTGGTGATAGTGGACACCTTTGTCTGACAGATCTTGTGATCCTTAAACGGGCAGTTAGTGAATGATTCACCAGTACATTACTTTCAGAACTTTTATACAAGATTTGTATCCACTGTCTATAGTATTGTCCTATGTTGCAGTGTGCTAGTGTTTTGTGTAAGTATGAGTGTGACAACGGCCTTCTCCTGGTCTAGCGATAAGAGGGAGGATTAACAATCTGTCTGGTGTATGTATGTGATGAAATCTCTAATGAAGTGTGTATGTTGGTATATGTTTCTGTGCTGAATACTGCACTGTTGGCTGGGTTTATAAGTAATGGCATAAATGTTTTTAATTTGTTTGCAAGTGATTTTGAATGTTGTAGTCTGTGTTTAATAATGAGATGGGTCTATAGTTTCCCAGGTGTGTTTTGTCTGTGTTGTCTTTAGATATGAGTGTTATGTAGGACATGATGCCAGTGTTGGGAAGTTCTTGTTTGTGAAAAGCTTCTCGGTAGACGTTTAGAAGGAAATTGCCTAGGATAGGAGAGAAGTGTTGGTAGAATTCTACAGTGAGTCCATATGGTCCTCGTGTTTTGTCTTTTTGCATTTGATTGAGTGCATGTCTTATACCTACTAAAGTAAGCACTGTGTCTAGTATGTCTTTTTTGTGTATTGTAAGAACCTATTTTGTGTTTGTGTGTTGGTTGGTTCTGCTGTATATAGGTAAGTGTAGTATTGTTGGAGTGTTTCTAATATATGTGTTGTCTCTGTTTCTGTGGTGTTTGCTGTGAGTTTCTTGTGACATGGTGGTGAGTCTAGTTCTAAGGAATGCATCACATAATTTGGGTTGCTGGTATTGTCTTATTGTGGTTCTTGTTTTGATTTTAGAACTGACATAGGTTTTAGTTTGTACGATGGTGCTGGAGCTTATACGGCATAGGACATGGTCGTCTGCCCCTTTCTCTTGTTATGACCTCCCAACTTGAAGTGCTTGCATCGCTTGATGCTGAGCTGTTTTCTTTATTTGCATTCTGCGCATTCCATATGCCGTACAATCGTCCTTGTGGTTTTAGCCTTCTTTCTAAACACAGGCTTAGACTGACTACCATAACCACTCTGTTTTCTGTCGTAATGCCTTTTACCCTGTGCATAGAGTGAGGCTCTTTCCTGCTTATACTGGGTGACTTTGTGTGCTGTTTGTACTCTTTTTACCCTTGCAAAATGTTCGGCGCTGTTTCGGTACGTTAACCATGGTGAAATCACATATGAAAAGGGAAGTTTACGTTTCTAATTGTGATTGTAGTGAAATTTTGGGCCTTTTACAGGCCGGACAAAATTAACACCTACGGACCATATGGATCTTATCAATACAAGGATAAAACATTTCATGTAATATCGAAACGAAATGCCACAAAGGGTTATAAAATTTTCAAGCATGTATAATAAAGCCATCATCTTTACACAAACTTTGAAGATTACTTACAATTTTTATCACATCGTGTATGATGCACATAACTTTCGCTAATTTCTATAAACATTTTATAAATGATTTAGATAAATACCACAATTATTTAAATTACATAATACATTTGTGCTTCCTTTAGTAATGTCCCTTGAAATAGCTGTCTTACCACTATATTATTTACATGTGTTCCTACCTCGGCATCAACACACCGGAAGTTTAAGAGTGAAAGCTTGCATTCACTCAGCCATGCTGACCTCCAAAAGTAACCTTCACTTGGTAGACTTTTATAAGGAAGCCGCCGAGGATAGGACAGAAGTGCAGGTAGGATTCTACAGTGAGTCGTATGGTCCTGGTGATTTGTCTTGTGATGATGAAATAATTATGTACGTCTTAAAAGTTTTACTAAACGCTGAAAAGATATACATATATGTTTTATTAAACGCTAAATATATATATATACACACACACATACACACCCACACACATATATGAAACAGAGGTAAAAACAGGAGCAAGAACCACCTACTTCTGCTACGGTGATGTGAGGAGAAGGGCCAAAGAAGAAAATGAATAAAGAGAAAGAACCTCTCACCGTCCCCGGTTAACAAGAATAGGAAAAAATTATGGTGTAAGAAGATCCAGGGTGGGCCGACAGGGAATTGGAACAATATTCTCCAATTCCAGACAAAGAATTACTCCGAGGGCTGTTCTAACACCAATGACTATAATAAGAGTCTATCAAGTAAACGACAAAGTAAGAATAACACAAGCATCATTTGTTTATTAAACCTCTAAACTTCACAATAATATACAGACATGTAGCATCGACAAAGAAGTTAGGATTAGCAAAACTCAAACAGCAAAAACACTAATCCAACAAACAAAATTCCTAAGTACAGCAAAAACTTCTAATCCAGTTAAAAACTTCAAATCTACAAAAAATTAATCCACCAAAAACTAATCCATCAAAAACTTCTAGTCCACTAAAAACTAATCCATCAAAAACTTCTAGTCCACTAAAAACTACTTTACCAAAACTTCTTGTCCACTAAAGACTAATTTACCAAAAACTTCTAGTCCACTAAAGACTAATTTACCAAAACTTCTAGTCCACTATCAACCCAGGAAAATCTAAAATCTAAAACTAGAATTCAGGCTTTTCCTGTAGATAAAATAAAAACCAACAAAAATACTATTAGGCAAAGACAAGCCAAACATCTCAACATGATGACCCAACAAGATAACACCAACACCCAGTCTTTCTACGTAAGACAGACAACACTCTTGTACTTGTGACGAATAGACACAAGATGCAACATCCTGACACTTATTCATTAGATTCACTTATATCACACATCACAGGCAAACAAAACATCTCAACACTGATTTGGCTAACATACAACATATGTTGGAAGCAAACAACACAACACTGATCTGGCTGACATACATCAGACATTGTAAGCAAACATCTAAACACTGATCTGGCTAACATACATCAGACATTGTAAGCAAACATCTAAACACTGATCTGGCTAACATACATCAGACATTGTAAGCAAACATCTCAACACTTATCTGGCTAACATACATCAGACATTGTCCAATATCAATATCCAAATCTGAGTGTACAATATTGAAATCCCCTGCAAGGATAACATTTTGTCCTCTGTATGTTTGTGTCAGTAGGGCGTCTAATTCTTGGTAAAAAATTGGTTGATGATTGTAATTTGGTGGTGCATGTATGTTCACTATGGTGTATGCATGCATGGTATTTTCTACTTGTATTGTGCAGATTCGTCCCTGGTCATGCGTGTGTGTTCTAACAATAACCCACCTGTCTGATGTCTGCAGTATAGCTGTTCCTGACCCGATTTCATGTATGCCTAAACTAAAGCATAAATGTTTGAGACCTAGCTGTGTGGTGATATGTTGTACGAAAGCTTTTGAACATATGTTTGTTTCTTGTAGTAGTATGAAGTGTGGATTGTGTTTGGTTATAAGTGTGATGATGTGTTGTAAATTTGTACATTTATTTGTGTGCTATTTTCATGTGTGCTCCTGTCCTCTTCCATATTGACGTGGATGGGCCTTAGGTTCATACCAGAATGCGATCGGCGTTGCCAGTAGTGGGTTGTGCTCAATATTCAAATGAGGTATAATTACTATATACATTCACATGCAAGGTTGTTATCCATGATGGGCACGTCTAGACGAGCATGTTATCAGTAACAAAACTTTAAGCGAGAGGATCATCTTGATCCTCGTTCTTATCACTTGTGTCGGTGTCTACAAAGAGCGTGTCTGGTATGCTGTATGTGTCTTCTTCTCTTGTACTTGTTTCTTCTCTTGTTCTTCTTGTTCCTTTTCCTTTGTCTTGTATGTGATGTCTTTGATTTTTTCCTTTTTTTCTGGTATGTATCTAGTCGGTGATAGATCGCATGTTACTGTGTCAAAGCTGTGTTTTGACTGCAGTAGTCTTCTGTCTGCCCGTTTTCTCTTTACTGGATTGCTGACGATTTGAAAACCGTTAGTTGTCATTCTTTGGGTTGTATTCTTGTGTGCTATTTTCATGTGTGCTCCTGTCCTCTTGTGTGTTGACTTGACTAGTGAAAGTTTGTGTCAGTTCAGTTCGTTTCTGTGGAAGAGTTTCTCTTACGAGTGGCGGGAAATCTTCTTGTCTGTGTACACCAATTGCTGCTGCTGTTGGTGTCATCGGTGGTCGTCTACTAGGACATTTATTTACCCAGTGGTTGTCTTGGCCACACGCCGGGCAATTGGTCTTTCTCCCCGGCATTGTGATCAACACTCTGTGATTATTACTCGTAATGCCAGGAATGTAGATCTGTATGTAATGGGGGACTACCTTGTTTTGGTTGCAGAGTGAACCCCACTTGCTATCTCAATTTTTTAGCCGGCAAACTTCAGCCTTGTCATTCCCTGTAAAGCTGTGCACCGGTTTATTTAACTCATTCGAGAGTAATCGTGATAGGTAATCAGTGAATGGTCAGCTGGTGTTGATTTAGCAGCATCCCCAGGAAAAGTAATCGAGCAAACTTTCGTACCAGGCTGGTGAAGCCATTCAGCCATGTTGACCTCTACAAGTAGCCTTTACTTGGTAGCCTTTTAGACGTAAATTGCCCAGGATAGGACAAAAGTGCTGGTAGATTCTACAGATAGTCTTTTAGGCCCTGGTGTTTTACCTTTGATTGAGTGCATGTGTTATGTCTGCTAATGTAAGCTCTGTGTCTAGTATGTTCTTTTCTGTGTCAGACAGTGTCTTTGTGTGTTGTGAGAACCTATTGTGTATTTGTGTTTTGGCTGGTTCTGCTGTATATAAGTCAGTGTAGTATTTTTGGAATGTTTATAATAGATGTGATGCCTCTGTTTTTATTTTTGTGTGTGTTTCCTTGCGTGTCTATTATTGCTCATATGTGTCTGTTGTGTTGTATGTTTTGTTGTATTGCCATGTGTTGTTTGCTGGGAGTTTCTTGTGACATGGTAGTGAGTTTAGTTCTAAGGAGTGCATCAATTAATAGTGTTGTTCTAATTGTGATTCTTTATTGTTATTTAAGAACAGACATAGGTTTTATTTTGTACTGTGGTGCTGGATCGCATGCAGCCTAGAACATGATCATCTGGCCCTTTTTCTTCTGATCACCTCCCAACTCGAAGTGCTTGCATCGCTTGATGTGGAACTGATTTCTGTATTGCATTCTGTGCAATCCGCAGTCAGTACAATCTCCCTTTTAATTTTAGTCTTCTTTCTAAACGCAGGCTTAGACTGACCACCATAACCACTATGTTGTCTGTCATAACGCCTTTTACCCTGTGCTTTGAGTGAGGATTTTCCTGCTTTGTACTGGGTGACATTTTGTGCTTTTTGCACTTTTTGTGCTTGCAAAATTTGCTGCGCTGTTTCGGTACGTTAATGTTTTGGTTCTTGTTCGCATATCTTTTACAAGACATCGCTGTCAGTATCAGCATCTTTCAGCTGATTGTTGATTTCTTGGAAGGATTACGCTCAGTAGTTTGCCGTTGCTTTCTGAGCGACCGGCTCATATACCCCGTAAATTACCGACGCGGAGAAAACCGCTACCGATTCTCGCTCAAGTCACGTTACTCACGAAGTATACGGGATTACGGAGAAAGTCGTTAACTCCTAGACTAGGTAGACTTCGATACGTTAACCAGGGTGAAATCACATATGAAAATGTAAGTTTTCGATTCTAATTGTGATTCTAGTGAAATTTTGGGCCTTTTACAGGCCGGTCAAAAATAATAGATATCATATTGTAAACTTAGTGCCAGTAAAAGGATAACACATTTAATGTAATATTGAGAACAAATGGGAAAATGGGTTATAAAATTCTCAATCTTGTAAAATAATGCCATAACTTTTACAAAATCTTTGAAGATTACTTAAAATTGTTATCCCACTGGTATTTGGCACATAACGGTCGTTACTTTCTAGGAACATTTTATAAAGAATTTAGATAAATACTATAATTATTTAAATCACAGAATACATTTAAGCTTCCTGTAGTAATGTCCCTTGAAATAGCTGTTATGTTGTTATGTCTTTTTCCACTATTTTATTTATATGTGTTCCTACAACGGCATCAACACAACGGAAGTTCAAGAATGAAAGCTTGCATCCATTCGGCCATGTTGACCTCCAAAAGTAGCCTTAACTTGGTAGACTTTTATAATGAAGCTGTCGAGGATAGGACAGAAGTGATGGTAGATTTCTACAGTGGGGTCTGTATGGTTCTTGTGATTTGTCTTATGATGAAATATTTATGTACGTCATAAAAGTTTTACTAAACGCTGAGAAGATATATATATATATATATATATATATATATATATATATATATATATATATATATATATATATATATATATATATATATAGCATTATGTTTTAAGGAGTTTTGGCCCTTGACAGACCGGTCAAACTTAGAACAGTTAGCTTACCCGGAGATATTTTTTTTCCTCTACCGATTCCATTATACCATTATCCATAGCCCGTTCAACCTCAGCAGTCAAGTTATATCAGGGTCCATCATTGATACAGATTAAAAATCCTGTGATCGAGTCAGCAACACTCTCTGTTTGCGTGTGTGTGTGTGTGTGTGTGTGTGAGTTAGTGTGTGTGTGAGTGTGTTTTTTTAAAAACTTGTAATTCGTAGAAATCAATGTGTATTTACAAGGTGTATTGTGTGTTTCATGCAAAATAAGCGGCGCTGTTTCGGTAAGCTCACCTTGGTGAAATCATATATGAGAAATGAAGTGTACGTTTCGAATCCTGATTCTAGTGACATTGTTTTTATTTGGCCTTTTACAGACCGGACAAAAATACTATATGACGAGCCAAACTTCATGCCATTAGGGGATAAAACATTTAATTTAATGTCAAGAAGAAATGGCAAAATGGGTTATAAAATTCTCAAGCATTTAAAATAAAGCCATCACTTTTACACAAACTATGAATAGTATGTAAAATTATTATCGCATTGCGTATCCTGCCCATAACTGTCGCTAATTACTATGAACATTTTATAAAGGATTCAGATAAATACTACAATTATTTAATTCACACAAAGAAAAAAATGCTACATTTAATAATGTCCCTTGAAATAATTGTTATGTTATGTCTGTTCACTATTTTAATTACATGTGTTCCTACATCCGCATCGACACACCGGAAGTTCAAGAGTGAAAGCTTGTATCCATTCACCCATGTTGACCTCCAAAAGTCATCACTTGATATACTTTTGTAAGGAAGCTGCCGAGGATAGGAAAGAAGTGATGGTAGAATTCTACAGCGAGTCCGTCTACTCCCGGTGATTTGTCTTGTGATGATGAAATATTTATGTACGTCATAAAAGCTTTACTAAACGGTGAGAAGATATATATAAATATAACATTATGTGTTAATCTGTTTTGACCTTTGACAGGCCCCACAAAATTAGAACAGAACAGTTAGCCTACCCGGAGATATTTAATTCCCCCCCTCCCCTTCCACCGATTCGATTATACCATTATCCCTAGCCCGTTCAACCTCAGAAGAGAAGTTATATCAGGATCCAACGCTGGTTCACATTAATGATACTGTGATCGAGTCAGCCACAAATAGGATATTAGGTTTCAATAATTTCCGTTTTATGTATGGTGTTTTTGTTTTAAAATCGTATATTGCATAGAAATCAGTGTTTATTTACAAGGTGCATTGTGTGCTTTCATTTACATTTGCATATACAACAAATACATTCATATATACATATGATAATATACATTAATGGGACAGAGTTGTGTCAAAGAATCAGCAAAGACAAGTCACTGAAATTGTTCTGGCGACTACATAAAAGTACTAATGGTATAGTCAAGGATAAGAGTATTCCTGACTTACAGGGTGCTGACCTCATCTGGCAGAAGACTGACGAGAAAAAGGGCAAAGCCCTTTACGAACGCTATCTAGAGCAGAGCATCCAGAAAGACACGAGAGGCCGATATTTTGCTAAGACGGTTATCTCATATAGATGTAAGTCCCAGAACATTTCATAAGAAGACATGGCGACAGTAAAAAAGATCAGGGCAGCACATCAGGGCCAGATGGTATAAGGTATGATGACATCAATATGTGTACAGACAACGATCTAGAGGAACTAGCAGTTATGTACAACAACAGTATAGTAAGTGCTAGCATCAAGGAGGAATGGTTACACATCTATCTGACTCCCTTGCTGAAGCCTGGCAAAGACCACACACAAATTCAGAAACATTTATGTAATGTACACCCTATAATTGTATTAACGTCCCCACGCTTACATTTACATGTGGAGAGCATCTTGGAGAGAGAAGAAAAGATTGTTGGCGCATTTAATACATAAGGAAAGACAAGTTAAATTTATTGGATGGAATTGAAGGTTCGTTTACAGCCCTATAAGAAACAGAAGAAAATAGTATAGAACATCGTTACTGTGAATAACGTCTCTGCAATATAATCATATTTTTAAATATTGTTTATTCATTAACACGTTCAGTGTGTTCTGCACATTAACCTGCATCACTGTTTTGTATACTATTCCCTCATTAGTATTACTTTAAACAAAATATATTAACGCCCTCACACACCACTCTCTCTCTCTCTCTCTCTCTCTCTCTCTCTCTCTCTCTCTCTCTCTCTCTCCCTATATATATATATATATATATATATATATATATATATATATTTATATATATATATATATATATATATATATATATATATATATATATATATATATATATATATATATATATAGACACACATAGGCTTTGTGCTATGGAGAAGCAATAACTTCATCCCTGGTCTTAACCGGTCTCGGAATCAAAGCGAGAGGTAACTGTTACGGGTTATAAGTCCTGGTCAATTGGCGTAGACATGAGTGCCACGTGTTACCTCAGATGGTGGGAGACACCTACAGGTGTCATTGATCAGCTACCGCCCGCCTCAAGCTGGGCAGTCCCCAGCCAATTGGTTGCTGATCCGCCACAACCTGCCTGCTTCAGTGGGTGCTTGGGGCTATGACAAAATCTTAATCGCAGGCTGTAAAACAAATGTACCAGGTACAGATAGAAAGTAAAATAGAAACCCCAAGCTACGGCTTGCAGCCTGGAACGCCAGAACCATGTGTCCAGGATTTTCAACTGACTTGACCAATATTGACGATGTGAGAAAAACAGTTGTGATTGATGTCGAACTCCATCGTCTTTACATTGATATTGCTGGTCTGCAGGAGACTCACCTCGCTGAGGAAGGGTTACTCAGGGAAAACAATTACACCGTTTTTTAGGAAGGGTAAAGCGCAGGCAGAAAAATGGCAACATGGTGTGGGCTTTACAGTGAAGAATTCGCTACTGGGAATGATTGAAATTCCAGCGGGAGGTAATGAAAGACTATTATCCTGCGCTTGGCAACCTCTTGTGGTTTTGCCACCATTATTACTGCATATGCACCGAGACTCGATTCCTCTGATGATGTGAAGGATTCGTTCTATGAGGAGTTAGACTCTGTGATCAAGGCAGTTCCAAAATCCGACTACATGTATATGCTCGGTGATTTCAATGCTCGTGTGGGCAAGGACTCGAGTTCATGACCAGTGTGCCTTGGAAAATACAACATCGGTCGCATGAATGAAAATGGGCAAAGGCTGCTGGAGCATTGCACCAGAAATGGCGTATGTATTACAAACGCCTTTTTTAAAACAAAAGAGCTGCATAAGGTCACATGGAAACATCCATGATCAGGCCATTTTCATCAACTGGACTTCATCATCACACGGAGACAACATCTGAACCATACATCATTGACTCGAAATTACCACAGCGCTGACTGTGATACGGATCATTCTTTGGTTGTTGCAAGGTTTAGACTGAGACAAAAGAGAATCTACACAGCTAAACACAAATCTAGCCCCAGGATTAATACTATTGACACTCATGTTCCTGAAAAGTGCTTTCACTTTCAACAGCAACTTGAAGACGCTTTCACTGATAAACAAGAAAATTGTACAGTAAATGAAAAGTGGGGTAAACTTTAGGAACCCCTTTATAAAACTGCCGTAGGGGTTTACGGCACTGTGGATCATAAGAGGCAGGACTGGTTTGCGGCACTGCAGCCCTTGATTGATAAAAAGAAGATAGCTCTCTTAAGAAACAAGGAAATTCCAACGCGTAACACTCTGAGTGAGCTGAAGCTAGCTAGGAAGGATGTGCAAAATGCTGCCAGGCAGTGTACAATGACAATTAGATCAAGTTATGTGAGTTCATTCAAAGTGCAAGTGTTAAGGGAAACATCAGAAACATGTACGAAGGGATAAAGAAAGCCTGTGTTCCAATGATCAAAAGAAGTGCACCATTGAAAACTTTGACTGGAGAAATCATCACTGATAAGAAACAGCAGATGGACAGATGGGTAGAGCACTATTTGGAGCTTTACTCAAGTGAGACCAAACTAGCAGATGATGCCCTCAACGAAATAGAGGCCCTACCAACTCTAGACCACCTGGACACACTTCCCACCATAACAGAAGTTAAGTGTGCTATAATGAACTTGCATCTGGCAAGATTCCAGGTAAGGATGGGATTCCAATAGAGGTTATCATGAGTGGGCAAGACACACTCATTCTACAGATCCACCAGCTAATAGAGCTATGCTGGCGAGAAGGAGAAGACCCACAGGATTTCAAAGATTCAAGCATCATAACACTGTACAAGAACAAGGGCGATCGGAGCGACTGCAACAACTATAGGGGTATCTCACTTCTGTGTATTGTTTGAAAAGTATTTGCCAGAATTGTTCTGAGCAGACTTCAAGTCCCGGGAAATCAAGTCTACCCCGAATCACAGTGTGGCTTTCGACAGAATCGTTCTACCATTGATATGATATTCTCATTGCGGCAAATGCAGGAAAAATGCCGTGAACAGAATCAACCACTGTTTATTGCCTTCATCGATTTCACAAAGGCGTTTGATTTGGTGAGTCGTGAGGGTCTGTTCAAGGTACTAAAGAAGATTAGCTGCCCACCAACTCTTCTGTCCATTGTGGAATCGTTCCACACAGGCTTGAAGGGTATAATCAAGTTTGATGGCGCAACTTCAGAAGAGTTTGAAATCAAGAGTGGAGTTAAGCAAGGCTGTGTACTAGCTCCCACCCTCTTTGGAATATACTTTTCACTTCTACTGAAATATGCCTTTCGTGATCAGGATGGTGGTATACTCACTCACGCTCAGATCGCGGCCTCTACAATGATCAGAGATTGAAGGCCAAGACTAAAATTAGGATGGTACTGAGCAGAGAGTTGCTTTTTGTAGATGATGCTGCAGTTACGACATACTCTGAGTAAGAATTACAATCTCTACTATCTGCATTCTCGAATGCTTGTTCTGAATTTGGTTTACCAATTAGCAAATAGAAGGCACAGATTATGTCACAAGGTTCACATGGTGTACCATCAATCTTTATTGACGACGCCGAACTAGAGATGGTAGACCATTTTACATATCTAGGATCAGTGGTAAATAGAAAATTATCCCTAGATCAGGAAATCAACATCCGGATTGGTAAGGCAGCAACAACATTGAACAGGTTAAGAAAAAGAATCTGGGAGAACAGGAAGCTTACTGGCAAAACAAAAGTCCTTGACTATCAAGCCTGTGTCATTAGTACTCTTCTTTATGGCAGTGAAGCCTCGACAATTTACTCACACCAAGAGAAACGTTTAAACAGCTTTCATATGCGGTGTCTGCGAAGAATTCTTGGTATTAAGTGGCAAGAGAAAATCACAAATAATGAAGCATTGGAAAGATCAGGTTGTGTGACGGTCTATTCAATGCTCAGTCTTCGTAGACTTAGATGGATAGGACATCTTAGGAGGATGGATGATGGTAGAATACCAAAGATATCTTGCTTGGTGAATTATAGATGGGTAAGAGATCTCAGTGTCGGCCTCTACCATGATACAAAGATATGTGTAAGCGGGACATGATTGATGTAGATATTGACAATTCACATTGGGAGCAAGTCACCGCTGAACGTGTTGCATGGAGGTCAAAGATCAGAAATGGAATAAAGACAAAGGAGAAAATTATTGCAGATAAGTCACACACCGAGCGTATGAGACGTAAGATGGTGCATTATGGTGGAAATGACCACGTGTTCACATGCACCCACAGTATTAGAACCTGTCTATAAAATTTAAATGTATTTATGTTTTAGTAAATATCCGGGTCTCACAGGCGTATGTCTCAACAACCGCTTCTATTACATGTTACAGATACTGGTCATTGTCTGCAATCAAAACTGTATCATCAACATACCTAGCATTGTTGTTGTTACGTCCCCAAGCCCGATTCCTCTCATAGCGGCAACATTTCTCATAATATAGCAATTTTCTTTGTGTTATCGGCTTTAGTAGCCAATATTCTTCAACAGTCGGCTCTTGTCGTATGAAGGCATTTGTTCTTTTCTGTACCCAAGATATTCTTAGAGTCTGCCTATAACATTTAAAGGCAGTGTACGTTACAATGAGAAAGATGCATGCTCTTAAAAAGCTAATTTTTTGTAGTTGTATCTGCCCCACGCCATAATTATTAAGTTGTTTTAGTATTTGTAGAGCAATAAATCGTCGTCTTTAAATTTAACCATATATATATATATATATATATATATATATATATATATATATATATATATATATATATATATATATATATATATATATATATATATATTCTTCATATTAGTTTTATCTGTATGCATTATCTATTTTGTTTTTGTTATGTTAAGTTGTAACTTGTGATGTTCACTAATCATTTGGGTTGAAGTCATTAATTTTTCTATTCCATCCTGTGATGTGGATAGTACTATTATCTAGTACACAGCGAATGGCTGGTATTTTCATACATACATAGTCTCTCTCTCTCTCTCTCTCTCTCTCTCTCTCTCTCTCTCTCTCTCTCTCTCTCTCTCTCTCTCTCACCCAATTGGTGAAGTTGTGAGGTTCAGTGGGTAAGTTGATAGGTCAATTAGACAAATTGTGAGAGCAAGTGGGGAAGTTATTAGGGCAACTGAGTAAGTTGATAGGTTGTTATGAGAGAAAGTGAGGAATTTGTTAGGGCAAGTGAGTGTGTTGTCACGGCAAGTCGGCAAGTTAGCAGGGCAAGTGAGCACGTTGTTAGAGTAGGTGGGCAAGTTGTTACGACATGTGGCTAAGGTGTGATCGTAAGTGAGCAACTTGTCAGGCCAAGTCAACAAATTGTGAGAGCCGGTGGGTAAATGTGTAAGAGTAAGTTATTATATTTGATGCAATGTTAAATGACTTCCTTGTAACCATTTCGACTTGTATATCATAACAAGTAAAGCATAACAGTATACATATTTTGTGTAAGTATTAATTCGTAGTAATGTAATTATTACATACTTGATACTTTAATAACTTATTATAATTTTGTACTCTCATATTCACATCTAACCATGTGTACCTCATAATAACTTATATAACATTTTATATGCCTATGACAATGTAACTATTGTAATCTTTCATGGTTTAATTTAAAAACATGTGCCTAAGAGATAACATGTAGACTATTTTTTCTATTTGCTTCTATAATTAAAGGTTTTTCGCCTCCAAAGTGTCTATAACACACATACACACTATGAAAACATTTAAAATGCAAATAGACAAGACGATTAAATTATGAATGGATCATGTAACTACACAACAAATGAAAATAATAAGAAATAAAATAACACCAGCGGTCGGAGATGAGCGATGTGGGTTTGTGGAAGGTAAAAGCATAAACAATGGTATATACAACTTAAGAACATTAACAGAAAGAATGCTTGCAATAAATGCATATTTATGTTTGTGTTTGATTGAGTAGACTACGATATTTGATAAGGTAAAACACGAAGAAGTGCTTATGATGATGGGAATGTTAAGCGTTGCTGGTAAAGATCTGAGCATAATACAGTAAAATACCGACACTCTACCAATTAACAATCAGTATTTGGGTAATATTTTTCCACTACAGATACTAAGCAAGTTAAAGTTAGTTGCATATCCTTTACAGGACGTTGCAGTTAACACCAGCATTTTTTTTTTCTTTTTTGCTGTTGTCATCGCTTGGCAAGTTTACAGTCAGTAGTTTGCTATTGCTTTCTGGACGAGCGGCACCCATACCAATTCGTAAAAAAACTAACGCAACGCGGTTTGCTGCCAAATCGAGCGAAGCTGTGTTTTGAACACGGGAATGCGGGATCACGAAATGCGTCCGAAAACCCTTCGCCACGGAGCCGGCACAAAGCAAGTATATTGTTAAAATATAGCTCTAGTTTCAGTGCTCGATTTCTGACACATAGGGCGGATGCTATACCATCACTCAGCGAACATAATTTATAAGCTATGGCGTGAGGAGATATTTTTGGTATATAATGAGAAATATACCATCACTCAGCGAGCATATTTTAGAAGCTATGGCGTAAGGAGATATTTTTGGTATATAATGAGAAATATACCATTACTCAGCGAGCATATTTTAGAAGCTATGGCGTGAGGAGATATTTTTGGTATATAATGAGAAATATACCATCACTCAGCGAGCATATTTTAGAAGCTATGGCGTAAGGAGATATTTTTGGTATATATTGAGAAATATACCATCACTCAGCGAGCATATTTTATAAGCTATGGCGTAAGGAGATATTTTTGGTATATAATGAGAAATATACCATCACTCAGCGAACATATTTTATAAGCTATGGCGTGAGGAGATATTTTTGGTATATAATGAGAAATATACCATCACTCAGCGAACATATTTTAGAAGCTATGGCGTGAGGAGATATTTTTGGTATATAATGAGAAATATACCATCACTCAGCGAACATATTTTAGAAGCTATGGCGTAAGGAGATATTTTTGGTATATAATGAGAAAAATAAACTTGCAAACAAATGACAAGTTTGAAGTGAAAATAAGTCACAGATGTAAATATTAATCTTTTTAAAATTAATTTTTTGTTCTCTATGCCTTTCAATATACGATGTAGTTTTCCGTGTCAGTTTCCATATATATATTATGAATCGAGACAAATAGGTAGTGGTTTCCAAATGCTATGCAATTTGACAAATAACTACATTGCTTCTGAAAAGTTTGAGAACTATAAAAAAAAACATTTGAAATATTCAGAACTTGAATATATGCTGTCCTTCCTTTAAAAAAAAATTCGGATAAAATTATCATAATGAAACAAGAAGTAGCAATGAAATTAAACCAAACCCAATATTAGACTGTATCAAAACTTAAAGCCGACGATGGATAAAATGCTTAATGTTACGCATGGAATCAGCTAATTTGTCTAGTAGTTTGAATCTTTACAAATGTTCTTGTTACCCTTGTGGGGAGATGTGTGGGTGGGTGGGGGGATATGTGTGTGGATGAGGGATTTGTCTGGGTGGGGATGTGTGTGGGTCGGGGGAGATGTTTGGGTGAGGGATGTTTGTATGAGTGGGTAGGCATTTGTGGGTGGTGGCGTGTGGATTTGTGGGTGGTGATATGTGGGTGGGTGTGTGGGGATGTGTGTATGGGTTGGGGGATGGGTGTGGCTGATGTGTATATGGATGGGAGAAGTGTGTGTGGATGTTCGATCGGTGCCTTCGGTTGTTAAATTGTATCTGAAATCGGAATGTTTTGTTTGATAATGTCTTTTTAAATTGTACTCCTTGAAGACAGCCACTGACTCACGACACAACAAGCAAGCTGATTTGCTATCAACTTTTATAAAACAGTACTTAGTTGTCCATTCATCATTAAAAACAAGGCATTCATCTTCACTCTAACGTTTGTATTGACACTCATTGTTTTAATAAAATTCTAACAGTTAGAATTGTACAAAGCTTTAAAACGGAAAGGAAACAAAACCTATTTTTGGCTGTGTGGGAAAATAAAATATTCGGAAAACAAGTAGTAAACTCAGAATAAATTTCAGAAATATATCATGGCTACTACAACAAATAAATTAACTTGAACATTGTAAATGTGGAAATAATTTATAACAGCAAAAAAAAAACTTTTAAATATAATATTTTCTTGCAAAATAAATCATTTTATTAACCGGAGAAATATCTGTTTTTCATAAAATCATCCTTATTAAATTTTTACATGTCGATAAATATTTCTCTGTATGAAAATCGACAAATTCGCATTTTAGCATTACACAGATCCAAATGTTGCTGTATGTAGCCAGGGGCGGGGTTGGGGTGAACGCCGAACCTTGTATAAATGGGAATATTCTTAAGCAAGTGAATCGATACAGTTATCTCGGAACAGTAATAACATCTTGTGGGAGATGCCTTGAAGAGGTTAGAACAAGTATTGCCATTGCGAAGGTAGCCTTTTGCAAAATGAAAAACATACTGAACAATAAAAAGATATCAACTGAAAGGAGAAAAAGAGTGTTGAAGTGCTACATAGAACCTATACTTTTGAACGTATGTGAAGCGTGGACAATGAGCAGTCAAAGTGAAAAACATCTGATGGCTGTGGAAATGTGGTTTCTGAGGACAATGCAAAGAATACCATGGACAGACAGAAAAACCAATGAACAAGTCCTTGAAGAAACAAATGAAGATCGTAATATGATTAGAGTCATTAGACGTAGACAGTCAAAAGTTCGTGGACATGTCATGAGAAGAAATAACTTGGAGAACTTGGTGACAACTGGCAAGATCGAAGGGAACAGACCAAGGGGAAGACCGAGAAGTAAATACCTGGATGGCTTGGCCACATGGCATGGTCGAGACAGGAACACGGAGCTGATCCACGACTCTGGTGATCGAGTGAGATGGCAGAACATGACCGCCCACGCTTATCGGCATGGCACATGATAGATGGATGGAAGCGTGGAAAATGAGCAGTCAAGCTGGAAAAAACAAACATCTGATGACTGTCGAAATGTGGTTTGTGAGGAGAATGTAAAGATTACCAAGGACCGACAGAAAAACCAATGACCAAGTCCTACAAAAAAGAAATCAGAATCGTAAACTGATTAGAGAAATTAGACGTAGACTATCAAAGTTGTTGGACATGTTATGAGAAGAAATAAAGTAGAGAACTTAGTTACAACTGGCAATATCGAGGGGAAGGGAACAAGGGGAAGACAGAGAAGTAAATACCTGGATGGCTTGGCCACATAGCATGGTCGAGACAGGAACACTGAGCTGATCCACGACGCTGGTGAATGAGTGAAATGGCGAACAGGACCGCCCACGGTTTCTGGCATGGTTCATGATGTATGGATGATGTTGTTCTAATAGTAATTCTAGTGAAATTTTGGCCTTTTAGGGGCCGGACAAAAATGTTATGTTTCTACCTTTTATTGTCTACTATTGAAAGGAAAAAATAATTATTGTAGCATCGAGAAGAATTGCAAAACGCATTATACAATTCTCCACCATGTAAAATAAAGCCGTCATTTGTACACATACTTTGAAGATTACTTAAAATTATTATACCGTCATTTATGCTGCACATAACTTTCCTAATTTCCAAGAAAATTTTATAGAAGATTTAGATACATACAACAATTATTTAAATCACATAATACATTTATGCCTACGTTAGTAATGTCCCTTGATATAACTGTTAAGTTGTCCACTATTTTAAATACATGTGTTCCTACCTCGGTATCAACACACCGGAAGTTTAAGAGTGAATACTTGAATTCATTCAGCCATACTGACCTCCAAATGTAGCTTTCACTTGGTAGACTTTTATAAGGAAGCTGCCGAGGATAGGACCGAAGTGATGGTAGTGTTCTACAGTGAGACCGTCTGGTCCTGGTGATTTGTCTTGTGATGATGAAATCATTATGTACCTCATAAATTTCTACTTAACGCTGAGACGATATATAGAAGATATTATATCTTTAATTATGTGTTAATCAGTTTTACTTTAGATTTTGTTATCCCATATTCGATTACACCATTATCTATAGCCCGTTCAACCCCAGAAGATTCATCCCTGGCTCAGATTAATAATCATGTGACCGAGTCAGCCGAAAATAGGATAATAATAATAATAATAATAATAATAACTTTTCGTGTGTGTGTGTGTGTGTGTGTGTGTGTGTGTGTGTTTGTGTATTTACAAGTTACAGTGTGTGTTTTGAGGGGGGGGGGGGGGTGTGCGTGGTCTCGAGATATGGTGTCCGCCTCGAGTGCTGGAGGTCCCAGGTTCAAGCCCCGGTGAGGACCGGGATTTTTTTTTTTTCACGTGGACTTCTAGTAATAAAATGTCCCCTGGTCTCTGGGTAGTGAGATCGGACGCCCGTGTGTATTGTTGCGCACGTAAAAAAATCTCTTGGCAGTTAGAAATCGGGCAAAATGTCGAGTTAAAAATCTACTCAAAGTATTTTTAAGAGCCTCGCCGGTGCTACGGAGTTCGTGCACTGAGCCGAGTATCTCCAGACTCAGATTTGATGTAGGAGGAAAACTGAACACTTATGGGTTACATCCGTGTGCCGTGATGTTGATCCATCGACTAAACTAAACTATTTTGTGTTTTGATTTACATTTGCAAATATAACAAATGCATTCACAGATTCATTTACATTTGCTAATGCAACAGATACATTCACATACACAAGTGATATAACATACATTAATAGGCCCGTATGGCCGAATGGATAAGAACGCGTGTTCTTAACCATCCGGAGCGTTGATGCCAAAGATAGCAGTTCAACCGCTACAACGGACAGTTGGGCTAAAATGTTGACCTGTCGTCCTTAACATGGGGATGTTAACCACAAGAATATCTGAAGTCGGAGTGGGTTCGCATGATGGCGAGGGACACTGTTAATATGGAAAGCTAACCCATACACAAAATTCAGCCCATCACTGCTATACATAGTGTGTATGGACTACGCTTGAGTTCAAAGCGAGCGAGCGCCAGAAGAAATATACATTAATGGCATGGGGCAATTACACACACATGACTTGTATATCTTACATACACATGACTTGTATATCTTACATACACATGACTTATATATCTTACATACACATTACTTGTATATCTTCCTGTACACACGGTGTATGTTTTCCTCATCTCTCTCTCTCTCTCTCTCTCTCTCTCTCTCTCTCTCTCTCTCTCTCTCTCTCTCTATCTCTACTTCTTGTATATCTTCCTGTACACACGGTGTATGTTTTCCTCATCTCTCTCTCACTCTTCTCTCTCTCTCTCTCTCTCTCTCTCTCTCTCTCTCTCTCTATTACTTGTATATTTTCCTCTACACACGGTGTATGTTTTCCTTATCTCTCTCTCTGTATCTCTCTGTCTCACTCTCTCTCTCTGTCTCTCTCTCTCACTCTCTCTCTCTCTCTGTCTCTCTCTCACTCTCTCTCTGTCTCTCTCTCACCCTCTCTCTATTACTTGTATATCTTCCTTACACACGGTGTATGTTTTCCTTATCTCTCTCACTCTCTCTCTGTCTCTCTCTGTCTCACTCTCTCTCTCTGTCTCTCTCTCACTCTCTCTCTCTCTGTCTCTCTCTGACTCTCTCTCTGTGTCTCTCTCTCTCTCTCTCTCTCTCTCTCTCTCTATTACTTGTATATCTTCCTCTACACACGGTGTATGTTTTCCTCATCTCTCTCTCTCTCTCCCCCCCCTCTCTCTCTCTCTCTCTCTCTGTCTCTCTCTCTCTCTCTCTATTTTACAAATGTTTATTGAGTGTTGAAGATTTTGTATTCTTCATGGTACGCAAGTTTACACGAGTCCTGTATGTTTCGTGATTTGTACTTGTAGCAACGTTCTTTGCATGTGTAAAGTGAAATATGCGACTAGATATTGCATTCTCACCAATGTGTGTGTGTGTGTGTGTGTGTGCGTGCGTGCGTGCGTGTGCGTGTGCGTGCGTGCGTGCGTGTGTGTGTGTGTGTTATTTCGTGCATCCTAGTAATAAACCCACATTTGACCGAAAT
The DNA here is from genome assembly GCA_963921405.1 of Cepaea hortensis. NCBI lineage: Eukaryota > Metazoa > Mollusca > Gastropoda > Stylommatophora > Helicidae > Cepaea > Cepaea hortensis. Next base: position 149,533,938 of record OY992879.1, read on the forward strand.
TAATGTAAATATGTGTGCAGTCTGGATAAGTAGAACAAATTCCTTCGGCCCCTGCAACTTCTACTTATCCAGACTCTACTGTAGTGGCTTTGACTTTTTCCTTCTTTTCTGGTATGTATCTATTCGTGATAGATCGTCTGTTTCTGTGTCAAAACTGTGTTTTGACTGAAGTAGTCTTCTGTCAGCCCATTTTCTTTTCATTGGATTGTTGACGATTTGAAAACTGTCAGAGTCTATATTCTTTGGATTGTTTTCTTCTGTGTTATTTTCTTGTGTGTTCCTGTCTTCTTGTGTGTTGATTTGACTATTGAAAGTTTGTGTAAGTTCAGTTCTTTTCTGTGGAGGGGTTTCTCTTACGAGTGGCGGGAAATCTTCTTGGCTGTAAACACCAATTGCTGCTGCTGTTGGCGTCATCGGTGGTCGTCTATTACTCTAGGACATTTATGGTTGTCTTGGCCACACGCCGGACAATTGTTCATATTTTGTTCATAATACCAGGAGTGCACACCATTTGCCAAACCCATTCTTTAGCCTGAAAACCTCCGCCTTGTCATCCCCTGTAAAACTGTGCACCAGGTTTTTAAACTCCTTTTGGAGTAATCGTGACAGGTAGCCAGTGAATGGTCAGTCTGTCTCTTTCTTTCTCTAGGTGCTCTAGAGATATATCTATCCCTAGGCTTGTTAAAGAGAACTTTTTACCTTGTAACTTTTCATACACGGCCTTCTGCGCCTCTGCGGACACGTGACAGTACCACCTAGTGGGAGCCTAGAACCTATGCAGGTCGACGATTCCCCCAGAAGGCAAACCTCCTGGACCAGTTAGGGCACTCACAATAAATGCTGGTGTTGATGTAGCGGGTGCCCCAGGACCAGTAATCAAACAAACTATCGTGCCGGGCTGGTGAAGTTGCTGGACTTCGTAGTCGTCTCTTGGAACTGCAAATGCATAATATTGAAATACGTGTCGATAATTTGTTATTTTCGGTAATAATAATTCCAAAGGAAATTCCAAAATTCGTTTCAATGTTTTACGCTGACAAGGTTCAATTAAAATTGCAGTTCACATTTGTGAGCAATATAATCTATATTTAGGATTTTAGGCCTTTCATATATTTTTAAAAATACTTTTATTATATACAAAAACAGTGTCCTTTTACATTAGCAAATACAGCATATACATTCATATATGTATGACAACATTATAGTCTTGGCATGGTGTAGCTACCTACATAATAAGTGTTGATGATGATGGTTCAGTAATCATTCGCTCCCATGCAACCAAACCATTTAGTAATAGTTAAAATTTAAAAAAATGCCTTTCGCACTTTTTCTCATTCCACTTATTGTCAACATTATTGCTGAATAACTTTTCTTTCCTGAAAATGGTATTTTTGAATGTATCTACAAATTTCCAACCGTTAAACCACGCAGTAAGCATCGCGTTACTTGAGCGCGTGCGCGAGATAGAGAGAAGGAGAGAGAGAGAGAGAGAGAGAGAGAGAGAGAGAGAGAGAGAGAGATAGATAGATAGAGAGAGAGAGAGAGAGAGAGAGAGAGAGAGAGAGAGAGAGAGAGAGAGAGAACAGTTTGAAATTAGCTGCACCTGTGGCCTTGGCCGTCTGCAAGTACAAAGAATTTAATTGGGCCGTTAGCTGGGTCTGGAATACGAGGTCAGTACGTCGGATTTACCTGAGCATGGCTAGGCAAAGGTCAAAGGTCAACCCTCGATTGACAAAGAGTACTGACTCACAGTTTTGGTATATTATTGTTATATAGTATCGCTTACTTGATATAGTTTTGGTATATTATTGTTATACAGTATCGCATACTTGATATAGTTTTGGTATATTATCGTTATATAGTATCGCTTACTTGATATAGTTTTGGTATATTATTGTTTTGTCCTCTAAAAGTACTGGAGAGTTTTGGTCAGAGACCATAACTTTATGAAGGGAAAATCCCAACTGCACCTCCCCGCGGTAGAGGATGGAAACACACCACGGTGTGGCTAACACAGCTCTGGGGACCGAGTATCCACCGGAATAAGTGGACAACTCTGCAGCTGAGCAGAGCAGGGCACTCACTTGTCCTTACAGTCGGAAATGGCTGTCAAAGGCAGAGGTAAAAAGACCACCATGTGAATGTGGAAGGCAAGGGGAAACCACCACATTATCTTCCCAAGACTTCATGGCAAAACATATATCAAAGTTAGTGAAGGACGTTAATGGCTGTCTTAGGGCATCCTCGTCCGGTAGGGACAGTCATGAGCCACAGGTGACACCAGACCGTCATCCAGCTACTGGTGGCAAAATCTTAACTAAAATAAATAAATTTAGATTAGGAACATGGAATGTTAGGACATTAAATGAGCTAGGAAAGTTGACCAATGTTCTAAGAGAGATGGATAGCATGAAAATGAATATACTAGGCGTTAGTGAGATGAGATGGAAGGGATCGGGCAAAATTATAGCTGACAATCACACAATAATTTATTCTGGAGGGGATACACATGAAAAAGGTGTAGGAATAATATTAGACGAAAAAACAGCCAAGTCAATTAATGGATACTGGTGTATTTCAGATAGAGTTATTATGGTAAAAATCAAAGGCAAACCAATAGACATAAATATTATACAAGTATATGCACCAACAGCAAGCAGTAGTGATGAAGAAATACAACACTTTTACGACGAAATAGAAATGGCGATGGCTCAAATTGGATCACAAGAAATAAAGATAATACTTGGTGATTTTAATGCAAAAGTAGGAAAGGGAAAAATGGAGGATGTAGTGGGGAATTATGGTTTAGGTACAAGAAATGAAAGAGGGGAAAAGCTAATAGAATGGGCAAATATCAATGATATGATAATTGGAAACACATGGTTTAAACACCATAAAAGACGACTGTACACATGGATAAACCCTGATAAGAAAATACGCAACCAAATTGACTACATACTAATTAATACAAGATTTAGAAATGCTTTAATGAATGTAAAGACAATGCCTGGTGCTGACTGTAATAGTGATCATGTACCACAATGTGGACAAATAAAAGTAAGATTAAAGAGAGGGAAAAAAATGGTTAAGAACATGCGACTTAATAAAGAGGTTCTGAAAATAGATAAAGAAATGCAAGAACAATACAGAGTGACTGTGAAAAATAGGTACAATGCAATAACTAAAATACAGAGTATAGATGAACAATGGGAAATGTTAAGGGACTCCATTCATCAAACTAGCAAAGAAGTATTAACGGAGAGAGGCAAAATAGCTAAGAAAAAATGGATGAATGAAGATATCTTAAAACTGATGGACAAAAGAAAACAGAGTAAAAATGACAAACAAGAATACGCTAAGATAAATAAAGAAATAAAAGATAAATGTGGGAAGGCTAAAGAAAGTTGGTTAAACGAGCAATGCAAAAAAATTGAATTAAATTCCATTAAAGATACAAAATATATGCACAGACAAATCAGTGAGCTTACAGGAAGAAAAATAAGAATAAATACAGGGTGTTTGAAATCAAAAACAGGAAAGATAATATTAGAGGAAGATGCTATAATGAAGAGGTGGAATGAGTATATAAGAGAATTATATGAAGGAGAAAGGGAAGAATTAACAGAAGATAGTAACTTAGAAGGTCCACCTATTCTGAAAGAAGAAGTCGCTGACGCTATGAAACGTATGAAGGAAAGGAAAAACAGCTGGGCCAGATGAAATCACAATAGAAGAATTAGAAGTATTGGGAGAATTTGGAGTAGATATATTAATCAAAATGTTGAATGATATTTACAGCAGTGGATATTTACCCAGTGATATGCTGAAATCTGTATTTATAGCTATACCAAAAAGACCAGGAGCAATTGATTGTGAACATTTTCGTACAATTATTGTAACAGTGAGGGAATTAGGTTAGGAGTAAAGAGTTAAGGAATGCTGCGCATTCCTTGACTAGGGGGAAAACCATAGTGAACGTGTGTGCACGAATGAAGAAGGGTATCTAGGAAAACACACACGTCACTTGGGGCAGCGAGAAGACATGTCAACACCGGGCAGGGAGTCTACCATCATGTGTGCTGTAGTATAACGATTCGGCCAATAAAGTATGTTTATAACAACGCGGAGACTTGAGTCCTATACGATCACGTGCTTAACCTGTCTTGACCACACTATGACAGCAGGTTGATTTGGTGCCGTGAAAGTCTGAAACATGGGAGGTCGCGGAGAGAGTATCGCTATGGAAAATTGTTGTGTCTGGGCGTCTGGAGAAGGAAGTTTGTAAATATTGAGAAACGCAACAGATGAAAGCCGCCTGTTGATAGTTGTTGTATACCTGTTTAACAAGGAGATCCATTTTCAAGGACAGCGCTCAAAAAGGTTTGATTGATAAACTTATTTTTTTGAAAGACTGATGTTATTACATATTTAATCCTATAAATTAACTGGAGAATTGACCAACGCTAATTGTATAATTGATCAAGTAATGCCGTTCTGCATCAAAAATCAGTACAAATTATGAATTTTAACCCGTGGGACTGTTGAAGGTGAAGTCAAGGTTATGGTGCAAATTTCATAATTATGAAATCAAGATCTGCAATACTTTCTACAGTCACTTCACATTTAGAAGGCATTGATGAAATTTGTCTCAACTTATAAGATAAAGCACTTTAAACTGACCATGGCGAGAGTCCCACATGAAAATAAGAGATTGGATAGCGTCAGCTTTAAATCAAATTGTTGTTGACTGGATTACGTTTGCGCTGAAATATATATATGAAAAACCCAGATGGCTGTTGGAAACTGAGTTTTTTTTGCTGAAGTCGTGAGCAGTTGTCGTTTGCGTGAAGGTGACCTTACTTGAAGGGAATCTACAGTTAATCGAGCAAGTAAACAAGCAGTCTTGTTACGAGCCTGGTATCGAGCATAATTTTCGTCAGGAATTAATTGGAAAGAACTGACTTCGACTTCGATTAAATTATTATGGAAAGAAATCCAGAGGCTCTTCTTTGTTCTGCTCATTTCAACGAGGTTGATTAGAGTCCTTGTTAATGTGGTGTAGGTAATTCTGAATCAGTAGCTCATTTAAATTCTTTTATCAAAATTCAGGATTGAAACAGGAATATTCTTCGTCAGGATCTTCGATTGGAGGCTTTAGTTAAGTTAATTAGATAATATTAGAGTAATTAACAGATTATGTATTGTTGCTGAATTTGAAATTAACATTGTTTGAAATATTTGTATATTGCTTGATAATTATAGATTTTAGGATGGAATCCCAAGATTTTTCACAGGTACTGACTGGAGTTGGCGGGGCAATATCAAGGTTGGATGCAGTGTTAAGACAACAAAATGTAAACAGTGATGTTGAAAGATTTAGTGGTCAAGCAAATCAGTTTAAGAAATGGATCATTTCTATTGAGAAACATGCATATTTAATAAACGCTACAGATGGGGAGAAAAAGAATTTGGCATACAGAACAAGTACAAGTCCAGTTTCTGACCATATAAGAAGAAAATTAGAAGCAGCAGGAGGTGAAACCTGGGAAGAATTTAAAGATGATCTCGCAAGAAAATATGCTGAAATTACTGATCCACAACACGCATTCTCAGTATTGCGACAGACTAGACAAAGCAGCACAGAAAGTGTCCAGTTATACAGTGACAGGTTAATCAATTTAGCTGAAGAGTCATTTTTAGGACAGAATGTACGAGCTGAAGAAGTGGAACGGATGTTAGTAGGGATTTTTGTTGATGGGATTAGGTCAGATGGATTGAAATTTAAATTATTAAGAGAGAATCCTGCAAGATTGTCACAAGCGGTAGATATCGCTATACAAGAGGAAAGCTTGAGGAGGAGGTTTAGGTTAAGAGTAGGACGAGAGTTAGGTAGTAGTTCAGAAGATAGAATTGAAGAACCTATGGAAATAGGACAGTATAGACATGGATGGAGAGGAAGACGAGGAGAAATACAGATGGTACAAAGAAACGAGAACGCATATAACCAAGATAGAAGAGGACAAGTGAGAAATACTGTAAGAAACATGGAAGGAAACACAAATAACTCGAATGTGGTTTGTTGGGGGTGTCATAAACGGGGGCACATTTTTCGCTTTTGTGGTAACAGAAGTGGCCCATCGAATACGCAAAATAGTAGAGGTGTTCAGTCGAGTATACAGAATAGAATTGCAAATGGCAGACCAGCAAACTGGAATTCTGGAGAAATACAGAGAAATTTTAGAAGGTCAGGAAATCAGGAAAATTGGCATCCCGCTTACTGAATAGGGTCGGCAGTAGGAGGGAAGATAGTAAGATCCAAAAAGGGCATCAATATATTAAAAACCCAAAGGATGAGTATAATAGAACATTTAGAAATAAAAAACAAGACGAGGTAAAACAATTGTCATTAAATATGGTAGATCCTAGCTCATGTATAGTACAGATAGGAAAATATAAAGTTAGAACATTAGTGGATTCGGGAGCACAAGTTAGCGTGATTAAAGAAGCATTTTTATATCGAATGTTAAAAAATTGTAAAATATTTAGAATTCAGGAGAATCTTCATTCGGTAACGGGACAAAAGTTAGAAGTGCTAGGACAAACGATGATAAATTTGAAATTAGGAGGGATAAATGTCAGGCATATGTTTCATGTGGTTAAAGATTTAAATAGAAATATGATATTGGGACGAGATTTTTTATTGAAAAATGGGGTGAGACTTTTATTTGATTTGCATAAATTAAAATTCCAAGACGTTTACGTAGATCTAGAAGAAGATATGCATGTGTCGACACTAGTTAGAGTTAAAACGACCATGAATTTAAAACCACAGTCAGTTAATTTGATACAAGCAAGACTGAAGAGAAACCCGTATTATGTAGCAGGAAACATAGTCAGAATCACGGAATTGCAAAATGAAATAATTGATGAGCCAGGTTTAGAAGTTCCGGATGGAATAATAGAATTAGATAAAAGTTTAACATTTCCAGTAATGGTTATTAATAACACAGGTAGAGAAATTAAATTATACAGAGGATGTGTAATAGCCAAGCTAGAACATAACGTTAGTGACATATTGGCAACAGATAGAGTAAATATGGCAGGTATAAGTTATTCAGAAACCTCTAGTGAAAGAATTAATAATAGACGCGGATGCAGAAGAAAAGGGAACGTAAGAATGGATGAATTGATCCATCCATATAGAAGAAATACAGCACAAATACATTCACTAGACAAAGTAACAAGAGAAAAAGAATTGTTAGCACAATTAAAAACTTCGCCAGAAAATAAGGAAGTGTTAGAAAAACTTATAAAGCAAAATCAAGATGTGTTTGCGATAAATGATTTAGAATTGGGTAAGACACAAACAGTTACGATGGAAATAGACACGGGAGATCATCCACCAATTAGTTTAAAACCATACAGAACTCCATTAAGAAATAGAGAAGTCGTAGAAAAGGCAATAGAAGATATGTTGAAAGCAGGCATAATAACAAGGTCAAAATCAGAATGGTCATCTCCGGTCGTCATAGTAGCCAAATCTGATGGTTCGAACAGGTTCTGCTGCGACTATAGGGCGTTAAATAAAATTGCTAAGAATGTAGCGTACCCATTGCCGGTGATTGATGATATTTTGGGGTTACTTAATGGCTCTACATATTTCACAACGCTGGATGCAAGGGCAGGATTTTGGTGTATTCCGATGTCGAAGGACGCGCAAAAGAAAAGTGCCTTTTGTACTCATATGGGTTCTTACGAATTCTTACGTATGCCATTCGGTCTCAAAAATGCACCATCTCACTATATGTTCTTAATAAATGAAGTACTAGACGGTATGCAAAGTTTTGCCCTGGCATATATTGATGACGTATTGATTTTTACGAAAGGAGATGTAGAGAATCATTTGAAACATGTTAGACTAGTATTTGACAGATTAAGAAAGCATGACGTTAAATTAAAGCTTAGTAAGTGCCAGTTTTTAAAGACAGAAACAAAATATTTAGGTTATATAATAAATAGGGAAGGTATTAAACCAGACCAGGAAAAGATAAAGGTTATTAAAGAGTTACCTCCTCCCACTAACGTTAAGGAAGTGCGTGCTTTTATAGGAACGTGTGCGTATTATAGGCGGTTTGTACCAGCCTTTTCAAGGATAGCAATACCTATTACGAATTTAACGGGAAAATACGCTAGGTTTAAGTGGGATGATGAGTGTCAAAAAGCGTTCGAACTTTTAAAAGATAGCTTAACAGTGGTACCATTATTGACACATCCAGACTTGAATAAACAGCTAATATTATACACAGATGCTTCAGACAACGCAATAGGAGCATGTTTGGTTCAACCATATGAAGGAGAAGAATCTGGAATACCAGGGGTTAAAAATGAAAGACCAATCTATTTCTTCTCTCATAAACTCAGCAAGACTCAAAAGAAATGGCCAATTATTGAGAAAGAAGCATATGCTATACACTACGCTCTTCAAAAATTAAATTACTATTTACATAACGCCAATTTCATTATTAGAACTGACCACATGCCATTAAAGTCGATATTAGAAGCACCAATACAAAATAGGAAAATACAAACCTGGGCATTGAATTTACAAGGGTACAATGCTAGGGTTGAATATGTGTCAGGGAAACATAATACGTGCGCCGATCTTTTGTCTAGAATCCCGTACCCACAGTCATCAGGAAACACGGAAGATGAAATTGAACCAGACATAGACGATCGAAACTGGCAAGTAAATATATTAGATTCTGCCATAATAAATAGGGAAGAATTTGAGAGTTTACCATCGGATCAAGAGTCTGAACCTAGAACAGAAGACCCACATTTAGAACAGTTTGATATGAAAACAGAACAAGAATTAGATCCAAAAATAGTACAGATAAAAAGAAAACTGAAAGAAACAGGGGAAAATAGTTTTAAAAGAAAGTTTGTAGAGTTACAAGAAGACAATCAATTATATTATATCAGTGAAAAAGGTGAAGGAGTAAGAAAATATATTCCGAAACATTTAGAACAAGAAGTCTTAAAGGCATATCACGATAATAATGGTCATTTTGGACGAGATAAGTTAGTGAAGGCTATTAGCAGTAAATATTACTGGCCGAATTTATTCAAAAGCGTATATGAATATGTTGAAGCATGTGAAAAGTGTAGGTTAAGAAACATGAAGATAATTAAATGTCCTTTACAAGATACCGATATTCCTCAATTTCCAATGCAGAAAGTAAGTTTGGATATTTCAGGTCCTCATCCAAAAACATTATCGGGAAATGTATACCTACTACATATAGTTGATTCATATAGTCTCTGGCCAGAAGTTTATCCAATTCCAGACAAGAGTGCTGATTCAGTTATAAATATGCTTTTACAAGAATTTATACCAAGGTTTGGGTGTCCACAAATAATACTTACAGATAATGGGAAAGAATTTGTAAATAAAAAGTTTGAGAAATTGGTAAAAGATTGGAATATAAAACACATTAGGACTTCATATTACAGACCAACTTCTAATGCTAAAAATGAGAGACAACACAGAACACTATACAATATTCTAGCGAAAAATGTAGAAGAACACGATATGGATTGGGATCTTTATTTGGGGATAGCATTAGCGGCGATACGTACACACGAAAATGAAGGAACAGGTTTCTCACCATTTTACTTAGTACATGGAAGAGAACCAATATTGCCAATTGATAATTTATTAAAGCCTAGGAGAAAATATCTGGGGGAAGATTTTCAAGAAACAAGGTTGCAAGAGATGCATAAAGCACATGTACGTTTAAGAAATAATATAATTAAGGCTAGAGAAAGACAGAAGAAATACGCAAATAAAAATGCACACTTACAAGAGTTTAACGTAGGTGATAGAGTATATTATAAAAAACATAGAAAAAACTCTAAGTTTGATGCTCATTGGGTCCCGGGATACTATATTCTAGAAAAAAAAGGTCCAGTGTCATATACTATTAAGAATCAAATTTCAGGGCATGTTGCACGTTCACATGTAGAACACTTAAGGCGGGATAATGAAGAAAGGAATGCAGAGAATAATAATAATAATTATTGTTCCGAAGAAATATTGTCAGGTGGACAGTTTGTCAGACAAACGGTATATCCAATACCTATAGAGAATGGAAAACAAGTAACAACAGCTGAACAAGAAGAAACGGTACCAAAAACAGTCATGACAGAGGAAAATAACATGTATGACGATTATATTAGTGAAAAGTCGGTCAAGGAAAATATCGAACCTCCATTTATGAATACAAGACAGGCAGTAAAAAGAAAGTTGGATAGACAGAAAGAAAAAGAAATTAAGAGGCAAAGGAAACTTAGAGTGAGTTCTTCAAGTGGTGAAGATATGCCAGTATTTGAAAATTTGTTGAGACGGCAAGACAGGAAAATTAGATTGGATTTAGAAAGGAAGAAATTAGCGGTTGCTAGTAATGGATATACAGACGGGGAAGAAGAAATGGATGAAAAGTCAGAAACTGATGAAGAAGCTGATATGAAAGAAGATAGCTCTCTTCGGGAGGATAGCGACATTGATGTAGATATTGCAATTATAGAAAAAAATTTGAGGTTATTAAGAAAATGGAGAAGAGATAGATAAATAGCTTGGTAGAATATTCTGCAGATGGCAGATAGAAGAAGAAGTTAGACACGATATTTTTGTGTTTACAAAGAAGGTACTTGGTGGAGTTTTTTCTAAAACGGAAAATTATTATTGGGTACTCATGATATGGTCTTGAAATGCATAATGTATGTGTAAATTGATTAATGTGTGGGGATAAATATGATGAGGGGATTGATATGGTTTGCTCAATTGTTGGGACTACAATTGTGTTTTATGAAATGTGAAAAATAAGTTAACTTAGATGGTTATTTTTACAATGTTTTGGTTTTATTGAGTGTGTTTAAAATGATTATTACTTTGAAGTTCAGTTAGAAGATGAATTAAAGTGGTGGTTAGTGAAGTGACTCAATATGTAGTAATGGAGGGGTATGTTGTTATTACATGTGGGGTATGCAATGTATATACAAGGTTTATAATAGGAGCTGGGTTGAACAGCGTTTAATGGGAGAATATGGGGGGAATGCCAGGTTGAGTTTTGGCATTTAAATAACTGGATATTGGAAGAAGAAGACTGTACTTAACAGTATAATAATAGTTAGGAGGTCTTTTTTGTTGAAGGAATGGTAAACGGGAAATTGATGACCTGAATAATACAAAGGCTGGCAGTTTTGGATTAACATATTTTTTTTTGATATTAACAATTATTATTGACGGAAACTGAAGATAAATTTGGAAACTTTATTTTTTGATAAAGTTTTGAGAATGTATGGGAAGAGAAAGGTGATTACTTCTTACTTTTTCCTTACTTTTTCTTTCTTATTTTTTTTTGGTGCGCACCAACCCAAATCTAATCTAACTATGTTTTTTCTGTCTATCCTAGAATACTGAGAGTGTGAGAATGTGAATAAGGGGGAAATAAAGGATAAGGGAATATCTTCAGTTTTGTCAATCATAATTTGGATGGACATTTTAAAGTAAAAGCGGTTCGCTTATGGAGACTTTTGTATTGTGGGGAATTTTATGGAGAGTTTTGTAGAGAGTTTCGATATTATGGTCTCTAGTTAGCAATTGGCTATGAGGAGATAGGAGAATTGAGTTAGGAAATATATGGAATTGTTGTTATTGTAGAATAGAGATGTAAAGTTAACTAATTAAAAGTTGGGGTTGAGATTTTTTCAAGGAAAAATTCTCTTTGAAGAAGGGGAGGCATTGTAACAGTGAGGGAATTAGGTTAGGAGTAAAGAGTTAAGGAATGCTGCGCATTCCTTGACTAGGGGGAAAACCATAGTGAACGTGTGTGCACGAATGAAGAAGGGTATCTAGGAAAACACACACGTCACTTGGGGCAGCGAGAAGACATGTCAACACCGGGCAGGGAGTCTACCATCATGTGTGCTGTAGTATAACGATTCGGCCAATAAAGTATGTTTATAACAACGCGGAGACTTGAGTCCTATACGATCACGTGCTTAACCTGTCTTGACCACACTATGACATTAACCTTATAAACCATATCACTAAGCTTCTACTCAGAATCATAATGAGAAGAACCAAAAATAAAATAAAAATGGAAATTAGTGAAGAACAGTAAGGATTTGTGGAAGGAAAGGGCACAAACAATGCAATTTATACATTACGGACACTAATAGAAAGGTCAATAGAGAAACAGAGAGACATATATTTGTGCTTCATAGATTATACTAAGGCATTTGATAAAGTAAAACATGATGAACTGATTAAAATGTTGGAAGATATCAACACTGATGGAAAAGATTTAAGAATAATAAAGAATATTTACTGGAACCAAGTAGCAGCAATTAAAATGGGAAATAAAGAGGGTAGTTACGAACAGATAAAGCTAGGAGTACGACAAGGGTGTGTCTTGTCACCAGATCTTTTCTCCCTTTATAGCGAAGTAATAATGAGAGGGATCAAAGAGATGCCATGAATACTAGTTGGAGGTTATAATATAAATAATATACGCTATGCAGATGACACAGTATTGATGGCGGATAATTCAACAGACCTACAACAATTAGTAGACGTTGTAGTAACAGAGAGTGCAAGGAAAGGACTCTCCTTGAATATCAAGAAAACAGTAACAATGGTAATATCAAAGAAAATGGTGACACCAAAATGTGACATAGAAATAGAAGGAAAAATCCTTAACCAAGTTGATAATTTTAGATACCTAGGGGCATTTATAACATCAGATGGAAGATGTACAACAGAGATTAGGAGCAGAATAGGGCAGGCAAAAGCCGCATTTCAGAAAATGAAGAATATCTTATGCAATAAGTCACTATCACTGAATGTAAGAAAGAGAGTGATGAAATGCTATGTAGAACCAGTTTTGCTGTATGGCAGTGAATCTTGGAATGTAAATGAACAAATTAAGAAGAAATTAGAAGCAACAGAGATGTGGTTCCTGAGACGGATGTTGCGAATTCCTTGGACTGCCAGAGTAACTAACGACGACTGCCTGAAACAGGCTAACGAAACTAGAACATTATATACAACAATAAGACAGAGACAAACAGCTTTCCTCGGTCATGTGATGAGAAGAGAGGCATTGGAGAACATCGTAACAACTGGAAAGATCGAGGGGAAGAGAGGCAGAGGTAGACCAAGAGAAGTGATGCTGGATGGATTGAGACGGTGGCATGGAGGAATATCAGCAGCAGATTTGATCCAGAAAACCAAAGACCGAGATCTATGGAGAGCCATGAACGCCTACGCCAGCCGGCACGGCACTTGATGATGATGATGATATTATTGTTATACAGTATCGCATACTTGATATAGTTTTGGTATATTATCGTTATATAGTATCGCTTACTTGATATAGTATTGGTATATTATTGTTATATAGTATCGCTTACTTGATATCTTCTTCTTCTTCAGCTTTCTGAGCCATTGAGGTTCTTTGCTGCAAATACAATCCGTCTCCATTCGTCTCTCTGGTGGACCTTCTCTTGCCAGTCGTTGATTCCAAGTGCTTGTAGGTCTGTACATGTATTATCTCTCCACCGTCTTCTTGGTCTACCTCGGGGTCTACGGTCATTTATTTCCTGAGTGTAAGCGAGTTTTGTTTCCCTATTATCTTCCATTCTTTCTATATGCCCCAGCCATTGTAGTCTATTAGCCTTCATGATACCAGTGATTAGCGGGGACTTAAACAGATCATAAATGTCTTTGTTACTTCTTCTTTTCCACTCTCCACTTTGTGTATCCCTAATGGGTCCAAAGATGCGTCTTAAAATTTTGTTCTCAAAGGTTTGTAACAAGGCTTCGTCTCCTTTCGTTGTACTCCAGGTTTCAGAGCTATACAGCACAACTGGTCTGATCAGTGTTTTGTATATTGTGATTTTGGTGTTACGAGATAGTGCCTTTGATTTTAGTAGATGTTGTAGTGCATAGTATATCTTATTTCCAGAATTGATTCTAGTTTGTATTTCTTCCCTTATGATGTTGGAGCAGTTGAAGATTGTACCCAGGTATTTGTATGTTTTCGTTCTTTTAATGGTCATATTATCTATTTGTATGTGGCCAGAGTTTTTAGCCATTCCGTCTCTTGAAATTACCATATATTCTGTCTTATCTTGGTTGATGCTTACTTGATATAGTTTTGGTATATAATCGTTATGTAGTAAGACTCCCCTACCAAGCCCTCTTATGGTCACCGGCAGGGAAAAGAAAACGGGGAAGACCAAGAGAGACCCTGTGTAGAACCATCATTAGAGAAGGCTCATTCAATGGCCAAGTAAATATCCAAGATCTACAACAGGTAGCAGCGAACCGCCAGGCATGGGGAGTCAGGACTTCTGCCCTATGCGCCACCTTAGGCTCAAGAGGAAAGACTAACTAAGTATAGCTTACTTGATATAGTTTTGGTATATTATTGTTATATAGTATCGCTTACATGATATGCCGGTCTCTCTGGCCGAGGGGTTACAACACTTTCTCCGTAATCCCGTTTATCACGCAGGGTCTCGGAGCGGGCGAGAGCTGGGAGCGGTTTGACCCCCGCTGGTGACTTGCGGGATAACTGAGCCGGCCGCTCAGAAAGCAATGTCAAACTACGGAGCGTAATCTTGCCAAGAAATCAACATACAGCTGAAAGATGCTGATGTTGACAGCGATGTCCTGTAAAGGATATGCAAAACATTTATTTACTTGATATAGTTTTGGTATATTATTGTTATATAGTATCGCTTACTTGATATAGTTTGGGTATATTATTGTTATATAGTATCGCTTACTTGATATAGTTTGGGTATATTATTGTTATATAGTATCGCTTACTTGATATAGTTTGGGTATATTTATATATATAAAACACGATGTATGTCTGTCCGTTCTTTATGCGTTCGCGAACGGGCCATTCGATTGAGATGAAATTTTCTACACGTTTTCTTTTCATTCCTGTGCAACTTTCTGTCATAGATTTTTAGTGTAAAATCGGATACTTACTTACTAAAATTTAGTATTTCATTTTTCATTATCATTTTTATATATCAAGTGGACTTAACTCTAGAAAAGTTATTTCAAGGGGCATAACTTTTAATAACATTTCTATATACGTTATAGTCATATTGGTGCATCGTTTTCAAAGATTTATAAACTCTTTGTCTATAGTTATTTACAGGCATATGAGTTATAATAAATAATGATATAATCTTTAAGGCATTTTCAAAGTTTTCATAAAAATAATGCATAATGCATAACATTGTAACTGATCTTTTTATGCTTAAAGAAGTTATCAACAGTCATGTAGGTGATTAAAAACAGTTTTCATTAAAAATAATGGATGGTGTGTGGAAGGACATTCTTTTAAGTTACTGTGCGCCAGGAGCTGGGCGTAGCCACGCCGGGTCGGATAGATAGACAGACAGATAGTCGGGGACGGGAGCTTATATGACTACGTATATGAATTAAATGAGATGCTCCCCATCAGGGACTGGGTGAAGCCCGGCCGGGCCACACATACAGACAGATAGACAGACAGACAGACAGACAGGCAGACAGATAGTCGGGAACGGGAGCTTATATGACTACGTATATGAATTAAATGAGATGCTCCCCACCAGGGACTGGGTGACGCCGGGCTGGGTCAGACAGACAGACAGATAGACAGACAGACAGACAGACAGACAGACAGACTGATAGATAGATAGATCCCCTCCAGGGACTGGGCGAAGCCGGGCCGGGTCAGCTAGTTATTGTTATATAGTATCGCTTACTTGATATAGATGGGGTATATTATTGTTATATAGTATTGCTTACTTGATATAGATGTGTTATATTATTGTTATATAGTATCGCTTACTTGATATAGTTGTGGTATATTATTGTTATATAGTAGCGCTTACTTGATATAGTTTTGGTATATTATTTTTATATAGTATTGCTTACTTGATATAGTTTTGGTATATTATTGTTATACAGTATCGCTTATTTTATATAGTTTTGGTATATTATTGTTATATAGTATCGCTTACTTGATATCGTTTTGATATATTATTGTTATATAGTATTGCTTACTTGATATAGTTTTGGTATATTATTGTTATACAGTGTTTCTTACTTGACATAGTTTTGGTATGTTATTGTTATACAGTGTTGCTTACTTGATATCATCATCATCATCATCATCAAGTGCCGTGCCGGCTGGCGTAGGCGTTCATGGCTCTCCACAGATCTCGGTCTTTGGTGTTCTGGATCAACTCGGCTGATGATATTCATCCACGCCACTGTCTCAGTCCATCCAGCATCATTTCTCTTGGTCGGCCTCTCCTTCTCTTCCCCTCGAACTTTCCAGTTGTCACGATGTTCTCCAATTCCTCTCTTCTCATCACATGACCAAAGAAAGCTGTTTGTCTCTTTCTTATTGTTGTATATAGTGTTCTAGTTTCATTAGCCTCTTTCAGGCAATTGTTGTTAGTTACTCTGGCAAGCCAAGGAATTCGCAACATTCGTCTCAAAAACCACATCACTGGTGCTTCTAAGTTCTTCCTAATTTGTTTATTTACATTTCAAGATTCGCTGCCATGCAGCAAAACAGTTCTATATACCATTTTAGAACTTTCTTTCTTATATTCATTGATAGCGATTTATTACATAAGATACTCTTCATTTTCTAAAATGCGGCTTTTGCTTGCCCTATTCTGCTCTTAATCTCTGTTGTACATCTTCCATCTGATGTTATAAGTGCCCCTAGGTATTTAAAATTATCCACTTGGTTGAGAATTTCCCCTTCTATTTCTATGTCACATTTTGGTGTCCCCATTTTCTTTGATATCACCATGGTTACTGTTTTCTTGATATTCAAGGAGAGTCCTTTCTATGCACTCTCTGTTACTACAATGTCCAACAATTGTTGTAGGTCTATTGCATTATCCACCACCAATACTGTGTCATATGCATAGCGTATATTGTTTATATTATATCCTCCGATTAGTATTCCTGGCTTCTCTTTGATATCTCTCATTATTACTTCGCTATACAGGGAGAAGAGATCGGGTGACAAGACACACCCCTGTCGTACTCCTAGCTTTATCTGTTCGTATCTACCCTCTTTATTTCTCTTTTTAATTGCTGCTGCTTGGTTCCAGTATATATTCTTTATTATTCTTAAATCTTTCCCATCAATGTTGATATCTTCCAACATTTTAATCAGCTCATCATGTTTTACTTTATCAAATGCCTTAGTATAATCTATGAAGCATAAATATATGTCTCTCTGTTTCTCTATTGACCTTTCTATTAGTGTTCGTAATGTATATATTGCATTGTTTGTACCCTTTCCTTCCATAAAACCATATTGTTCTTCACTAATTTCCATTTTTATTTTCTTGTTCTTCTCATTATAATTCTGAGTAGAAGTTTAGTGACATGGTTTATGAGGTTAATTGTACGAACATCTTCGCATTAAATTGCTCCTCGTCTCTTTGGTATTGCTATAAATACAGATTTCAGCATAGTTTTGGTATATTATTGTTATATAGTATTGCTTACTTGATATTCATTCATTCATTCAGTAGCATGATCTTTGCAGAACATCGCTCCCATAACAACTTTCTGGAAAACTTCTAGGTCATAAGCAAGATGTCCCGCATCAGATACACCCATCTGGAGATCAACTGCCACATCGTGCACCCATATTCTCTTTGGCCTTCCTCTTCCTCTCTTCTCGGGCAAGTACCCCTTCATTATTGTTCTCTCCAAAACTTCATAACGTTTCAAGTGACCCAAATATTTCAATGTTCTTTGTTTTCTCGTCTTTTCTCTCCAATATTCAGATCTTGTCGCGTGGATGCATTTGTTCTTTTCTGTATCCAATATATTCTTAGAACCCGTCTATAACATTTATACTCAAAGGCATTTATGCGTTGTTCAGCTTGTTTAGTAAATGTCCAGGTCTCACAGGCGTATGTTGCAATGGGAAAGACGCATGCTCTTACAAATCTATTTTGTATATGTCTATCTGTCTAACGCCACAATTTATTCAGATGTTCAAGTTTTTGAAGAGCAATAGATATTTGTCTTTTAATTTAATTCATTGTGTCATCATTGTTAGTAATTAATGACCCAAGGTATTCAACATGTTCCGCCACCTCCAATTTTCCTCATTAACATATATTTATTATTCCATATTAGTTCAATCTCTATGCATTATCGTTATTTTTGCTATGTTAAGATATAAGTTGGGATTTTCAATATTTTATTGGATTGAGGTTTCTGTGACGTGGATTGTAATACTGTATCACCAGTATATGGAATCACTTGTATTTCATGACCACTGATATTCAGGGCGTTATATTGCTCCAAGGTTATACAATCTCTTATATTTCTTATTATATTTTCAGCGTGCAGGTTGAACAAATAGGGGGACAGCACACATCCCAGGCGGACTCCTTGCTTGATGTCAAACCAGTCTGATGTCTAGCCATCTATTCTAACCGATGCCTATTGGTACAGGTAGAGCATTTTTAGGATTTGTATTACATGTGATGGAAAGCACATTTTCCTAATGATTTCCTAAAGTTTATGATGCTGTACACAGTCAAATGCCCTTGATTAATCTAAGGAACATGAGAATAGGTTTACATTAAATTCTCTGAACTTCCTTATTATTAAACGATGTTGAGTATATGGTCTCTTGTTCCTCTTCCTTGTCTAAATTCAATCTTTTGGCCATATACCATATTGCTTGATATAGTTTTGGTATATTATTGTTATATAATATTGCTTGCGTGTTGTAGTTTTAAGAAAAATGCTCGCGGTCCTTCAGGGGGCTAGAGCCACCCCGTGGGGTCCCCACGTCCCTCTATGTCATTCAGATAACCGCCTCTGCTGCTCTCTTAGTTAAAAGGCCGCGATTAAGGATTTTTGGCCTTTTGCAGGCCTGACAACATGTTGTTTACTTCCTGTTTTATTAAAATACTTTGGCCTTTACAGATTGCATTCTGTGCATTAAATACGCAGCACAATCGCCCTTGTGGCTTTAGCCTTCTTTCTAAACACAGGCTTAGACTGGCCACCATAACCACTCTGTTTTCTGTCGTAATGCCTTTTACCTTGTGCATAGAGTGAGGCTTTTCTTGCTTTGTACTGGGTGACTTATTGGACAGTGCTTTTTGTACCTTTTGCCCCTGCAAAATGTTTGGCGCTTTTTCAGTACGTTCATCATGGAGAAATCCCATATGAACAAGTAAGTTTACGTTTCTAATTGTGATTCTAATGAAATTTTGGGCCTTTTCAGGCCGGACAAAAATAATAGAAAATCTGCTATAACTTATTTGCCATATTAAGGATAAACCACTAAATGTAAAATTAAGAAGAAATAAGGAAATGGGTTATAAAATTCTCAAGCTTGTAAAACAAAGCTACCACTTTTAAAAATACTTTGAAGATTATTTAAAATTCTTATCCAGTGTGATGCATAGAATAATGATCGTTAATTTATAAGAAGATTTTGTAAAGGAGTTAGATAAATACTACAAGTATTTTAATCACATTATAAATTTATGTTTCCTTAAGTAATGTCCCTTGAAATATCTGTTATGTAGTCATGTCTTTTCCCACTATTTTATATTTTATTTACATGTGTGCCTACATCGGTATAAACACACCGGAAGTTCAAGAATGAAAGCTTGTATCCATTCGGCCATGTTGACCTCCAAAAGTATCCTTCACTTGGTAGACTTTTATAAGGAAGCCGCTGAGGATAGGACAGAAGTGATGGTAGAGTTCTACAGTGAGTCCGTATGGTCCTAGTGATGTGTCTTGTGATGATGAAATATTTATGTACGTCATAAAAGTTTTACTAAACGCGGAGAAGATATGTATAAATATAGCATTATGTTTCAAGGAGTTTTGGCCTTTGACAGGCCGGTCAAAATTAGAAATGAACAGTTAGCTTACCCGGAGATATTTTCTTTCTACCGATTCGATTATACCATAATCCATAGCCCGTTAAACCTCAGCAGTCAATTTATTTCAGGGTCTAACACTGGCTCAGGTTAAAAATCCTGTGTTCGAGTCAGCCACAAGTAGGATATTAATTTGTTGAAAATTTCCATTTGTGTATGTGTGTGTGTGTGTGTGTTTCTGTGTGTGTGTGTGTGTGTGTGTGTGTGTGTATGTGTGTGTGTGCGTGCGCGCATGTGTTTTACAAACTTGTATTTCGTATAAATCAGTGCGTATTTACAAGGTGCATTGTGTGGTTTCATTTACATTTGCAAATACAACAAATACATTCATGTATACATGTGATAATATACATTAATGAGATAGAGTTGTGTCAAAGAATAAACAAAGACAAGTCACTGAAATTCTTCTGGCTACTACTTAAAAGACTTAATGGTGTAGTCAAGGATAAGAGTATTCCTGACTTCCAGGGTGCAGACCTCATCTGGCAGAGGACTGACGAGGATAAGGGCAACGCCCTTTTCGAACGTTATCTAGAGCAGAGCATCCAGAAAGACATGAGAGGCCGAAATTTTGCCAAGACGGTTACCTCAGATAGGTGTAAGTCCCAGAACAATTCAGAAGAAGACATGGCGACAGTAAAAGAGATCAGGGCTGTGTTTCGACGAACAAAGAACGGCGCACAAGGGCCAGATGGTAAAAGGTTTGACGACATTAGTATGTGTATAGACAACGAGATAGAGGAACTATGTACAGCATCAGTATAGTGAGTGCAAACATCAAGATGGAGTGGTTACACAGCTATCTGATTCCCTTGTCGAAGCCTGGCAATGTCCACACAAAAAATTCAGGTATAGCGTGTAATTACCATGTACAATGCAACAGGCATGCTGCTGGAGAAGCTGATTGCTAGGAAAAAAAGTATCAAACCAGTTACAAAAAGGCAATGTCTTTTCCCACCTACCCTTGGAGGGTTCTGTCCACAGAGAAACCTGGACCAACGCAGCAGTTTTTGCCTATGATGTGTATGAAGGTTTCCACCCAGGGACACTAAACATGTGCTGCAACAATTGATCTTGAGGATGCGTACAACAGAGTACCGTTGGAATTATTAATGTTTCAGCTGTTTGAACCCAAGATAAGTCGATTAATCCTTAATTGGATCGCGTCAACCCTCTCTCTCCCAACGGAAAGCAGTAGTTAGATGTGGCAGTTGGGCTTCTGAACTAACGACAATATAAACTGGCCTGCTGCAGGGATCACCATTATCCCCGGTGCTGTTCAATGCCTACACTGTGAGAATCACCGGTGAGTAGATCACAAGAACGGGGATGACAATGTCATATGCCGATGATGTGATAGTGTATCATGAGTGTAATTATAGAGATCGGGTTGCTGTGGAACTACAAACAGAACGCTATCGCATAAGCACTCAGTGGGGTGAAGCTGGTGCAATGGTCACCCCAACTAAGGCAGCAGTGACATGGTTATCTTTGAACAACCATATTATCAACACTCCAACACCAACTGTACATCTGTGCCCAGAGACTGTGGAAAGAACGCAGGCAATGATATACCTGGGGATACGATTTGATCGAAGCCTTGCTTATACTAAGCACATTGATTAGGTGCGAATAAAGGCCAAGCTGGATTTGACTGTGATCTGGGTGATGGCGGCGGAAAACTGTGAGCAGCGCCACCTATGCCTTCTATACGAGGGTCTAGTCCTTTCTGTTTTTGAGTATGCGATGGCGATCCTGACTCTCAGCCATAAGCAGATGGAAAGGATGAAGAGGATACAGAACGAAGCTATGTGTATTATACTTGGGTTTACAAGAGATACAGCATGTAGGGCGATGCGCTATCTTCTTGATTTTCCAACCATCGGGGACATAATACAGATTTGCCGAGCACAGGCCTATCCCAGGGTCAACGCAAACACGCAACATCCACTGCATAGTGAAATTAAGAAGGTAAAGGGCAGCAGGTTAAAAAGAGGAAAATCATGGATGGGTCAGTTCGGAGACATTCTTCAACATGTGTGTTCACTTGAAGGCTTGGAAGAGGAATGGGTACAAGTGCCAGCAGAGTTCTGTACGTCCTTTTCAGTTTGTATCCAAATAGACAGAAAATGCAGACAAGAACACAGTTGGGCATTTACGGCTCAAGCTGGGGGTAGAATTGTGAAGGAGGATTCTGGTGGTAGTTTGACTTTGGAAGTCATGGCAGTAAGTAAAGTAACTGCATGGCTCGAGACACAGACCTTCACCCGGGCATGTTTCCTTAGTGACTCAATGAGTATGCTCAGGAAGATAGCGATGGGGTAGGCGGAAGACAATGGTTGTTGTCTATGGAGCGGTCACGGCTGGCAATTTCTTGCCAATGCATGCGGGTGTACAACAACAACAACAAAAACAACAACAACAACAACAACAACAACAACAACATTCTATGTAGACAATCTTCATGTGTGTGTTGATTCTAGGTGAGTGAGGCGTCGGTCCAATATCTTGAAGTAGTACCATGATACACGAATTGCTGCTTCAACGTCTCTATCAGCCAGCGACAGTGTCCCAGTGACGACCTTGATTACTGGAATGACGTTCACAAATGCTCGACTAACTTGTAATGGCGACGCAATGTGTACGACGTAAGATTTAAGAGCATGATTACTTTCCAGTGTGCATCCTGTCCTAAATAAGCAACGAGCAACAGAGTGTTCCTGTCGACGACAATGCCTTCCTTGTGACGACAACACGAATTACGTCGTCTTTCGTGTGCAATAATTCCTACCTTTTGTTTGTGCGCGACACAAGAAAATATGTAATATTTTGAGCACACTTTCCAATTATATGATGTTTTCACAACTGCAACGTTTGTACTTGACTGCAGTTTGCGGCTTCCGCTATGTGTGAAACGGTGCGCGTAGTTGGTTATTGTTGCGAAGCTTATTTCTTGATGTGCAATTTTCTAAAGCTAGAGGCGGGGCAGTCGTTCCTCCATTAACAAACAGGACTATCTGCTCCAAATTTCTCGTAATGTAATGGCGCGTATGAATAAATGTCCGTCTTATGTATTCATGTAGTTAGTACTCCCGGAACGAGGCCACACGTGCCTTAAAGCTGATTCCATTATTAAGTATAATCTGAATAAATCAACACTAAGTCAATGTTGGTTTTCACGGCTCAAACTTAACAGGAACTCATAACTGCAATGGATCCATAACGATGAAGGAATGATGCGGTAGACTAGTGTTGAGAAATGAGAAATCATCGCTGTTTATTATGCAGCTGACATACAGTAAATGTACTCACATCAAATAGTCCTCTACTGTCGCAGAACTCAGTGGGTCCGCCTCGTGATGTTTCTGCTTGAGGAAATGCCCGTTGAGACATCGGGCAGTCGGGTGACGAAAATTTACCAGTGAAAGGGAAGTAACCAGTAATTTGACTCAACCCGACCAGAGTCGTTGCTCGCCCTTTAAGAATATTCAAGTAGGTGGGTGGCGGAACAGGTTTTCGGGCAAGACATACTGCGCATGTCCGACGCAAGCGCAGTCGATTGTCCTGGAACAAATCAGTAGTTGGAGACGAAGGTTGCTGGCAGGCAGTCGACATTTTGGCCCAGTGCTAAGGGAGAGAGAGCGGGACGCCGTGTCTTGATGAGGATTGAAGACTTCTGACATAATGTCCAGTTGCAGTGACAACGCTTCTCTTATCCACTGTCGTGCTGTTTGTGTGAAGGCATGTGTACAACCTTGTTCTTAACTAGTGCAGTGTCGGTGATTCGAATTATGAGATTTCGCGAACGCGTGTACTGACCGGCGCGGGAAATGAGGTCACTTGTGAACAGTTGTAAGCTTGTGGTTTACGACTGTAAAATTAAGCCTGTGGCAAACGCGTGTGTAGCAGCATTGTACTGCTAAGATATTTCATAGGTTAGCAGCGTGCGGCTTATTTACAGCACCTGTGGATCGGGAAAATCGGGTTCAGGAAAGTGAGACCTATAATTCGAGTTCACACATGGCCAACTTTATATCCTCGAGCGTCGGCGGGGCCAGCGTGGCCGAACCGTTACTCACAGCGATAACGGAAGTAGATTAAGGAGTCGCTTCGGATATATCGAGTGATAAATCGATGAACTCGGGCGTGTGCAACGAATCGAATGCACAGGTCGACCGAAACCTCCGAGGTCGTTTTAAGGCCGTACCGGGAGTCGAGCTTCTGATCACATGGTGGTGAGACCACTGGCTTTCTTCTGGGCTTTCCTCATCGGTCTTTAAATTAGTTCCCTCGATGGAAGGCCAGCTTAATATATAGTGAATTCCTGAGAGGTTGATAGAAGGAGAAGGAACCATTGCGACAGAATTGTTCATATTGAACAGGACACCGTTCTAAATGCCCCGACCTGGGACCAGGGAGGGGGGAACGGGGTGTGGATTTCTGCTACAGGGGGATCACCCTGTATATTTATTTGCAGTTATTGGATTGTGCCTACGGCATGGTACGACATCAGCGTTGGCGGATAACAGGAAGGGGGAGGAAGTACTGCCATCAGCCCTCCTTCAGGCCCTTCTATCTATACGTACAACTAACTCACTAACCGTATGTGTTGTCTAGCTATGTTTCAGCAGAGACCCATATCTCAGACACCAACCTTGGCCCAGGCCTACGTTCGTCTGAGAAAGAGGATGTAGGTGGACAGCTGCCACTTTGGTTCTAGGTCCAGTCTGTCCTAGACCATTTGACCAGCCAATGAAGGAGTGCGGGCCTTATGGGGAGGGTCCACACGTCTGAGTAAGGGGGACTTAAGTGTATCTGCTGTGGGTAAGTCTGATTCATGGTGCTCTCACCGAGTGTTCTCCTCCACAGGTTCTATCTTGTTGAGAGCAGAGCGGCGACCTGGGGACGAGTCCAGTGATCCGGACTAGGGCGAGAGCCGGTGGGAACAGCTAGGAAGTCCACCACCTCAGCGAGCAGTACTTACAATCGAGAGTACGTCTCAGGATGGGCTCCAGCTAACTCATCGCCCACTCCACGTCTGATAGCCCAGGTTGTTCGCCATGACCGAACCATATCGCCTTGTTCATTACTTCAGCTGGGCAAGTATCTGGTTGTTGTTAGTGTCCCAATTGTGAGACTCACTGACTGCCTTCATGCCAACTAGTGCCTGGTACCCTGTGGTGCCTGATATTGTGGAAGAACTTTTGTCTGTTTGGAACTCTATCTACAGTGCCACGTTTCAGCGAGGGAGGTATCTGTGCTGTGATATCTGTGCTATGAGTCGGGAGATCTGCGCGGGTTGCATAGACAGTTGGGACTGCTACTACTATTGAGTGAGAGATCACCCTCTTGCTATACCCGCAGTACCATCGATACTTCCAGACGCTTCAGAGGAGTGTTCTAGTTCCTCAGCTCCCGAGAGACAGTCTTTATCCCTACTCTAAGGTGATCTAGATTTCAGGGACGTCATCCACCGGAGGTTCCAAGTACCAGTAAGTCGACTCGCCAGCCATCCTATCCAAGTGGAGAAACATATACCTGGAGGGAAGCCTGGGATACTTGGTGAGCGTGTCTCACTTCCCCAATAGTGTGACTTGAGGCCCTGACGATGATGACACTTTCTCCAGGAGGCTACTCGATCCTTGCCACGTCTTATCTCTCATAGATACTGCAAGGACTATCTCGGAATCATCAGTATGATTCTCATTCATCTTGTATAATACACCATATTGTTAACATAGTTAGCAGCCAGAGTTTCGTCATGAGTTCAGGACGAGGTTGAAAGGGGTAACGTCCCTTGGTTGAGAGTGCGGGAGATAGGGTTCCAAGGGCCGAAGGGGTTTTGTGGACTGAGGTCAACTATGTCCCAGGGCTAAAGGTATCCCGTTGCCAAAGTGTGATACCAGGTTCCCCTCACCCCAGGGAGTGCTATGACATCTACCTGGCCTGTTACACCAGGCCGGTGGTAGAATGAATAAATAACTATTTACGCTTTTATTTGTGGCTGACTCGATCACAGATTTAGATATATACTACGATTATTTAAATAACGTTGACTTCTTGTCAAGATGGCGACGGACGGTCGTGTTGTTTTGTGACCGTTAACTTTTTCGCTTAGGAGATGGATGTTTTCATTTCCTGCGTGTAATTTGTGTGCCAGGATGTAAAACCAGGAGTTTCTACTCAAGATCTGTGCCGATGCTACGGAGTTTCGTGCATCGAGCGAAGCTATCCTTGAGTGAAATTTTCGCAGCGTGTGTGGTTCTGTGGTTTTCCTTTTTTCAACATGGCGGAACAACGTGTATTCTCCGAGCGGTGGTCAGTCAGTCTAACAAGGCGACGCGAGCGCTGGGCAGGCCGCAAACGGCAAGGTAAACATGGTGGTTTAAAGCGTTTTAGACTGAAGTGTGACCGTCTAGGCCTCAGGAATAACCACACTCTATATTGGAACTGCGCTAGCGTAAAACAACGGGGCCCTATTCTAGAATACCTGGTTTACAGGAATGACATTTTAGCGCTCCAGGAGACGAGACTGGGTGATCAGCTACTCCAAATTGCCGGCTTCAAATGTTTCTACAACAGACGACATCTGGGAATGGCGATTCTCATTCGCGACAATATGGTAGCGTCAGAGCTAGACATGTCCAGTTTGGACAGTGACGACATACAAATACAGGCGGTAAGAGTTCAATCCGGTCTACCATTCGTGTTGGTTAATGTTTATGCTCGCGACGCGAATATGGATTCCCAGAAGTGGCAGTGTTTAAGTGACATATTAGGTCCCGAGAGAAATGTTATTTTCTGTGGTGATTTCAACGCTAAAGGCAGATCATGGTGAAACATATTCTCCAACACACAGGGGAGGAGCTCGAGACTGCACTCGAAACCATTGACCTGGTCTGTGTCAACAGTGGCTGTGTCACCAGGACAGCAAGCCGTCCATCTGATGAGGACAGTGCTATTGACCTGGCGCTGGTTTCTCCTTCACTCACTACAGTGTGTAGATGGAGTGTCCTAGGACACCACAGCAGCGACTACCACCCTTGCAGCATACTGGTGGAGAGGCAGAACAATGCAGCTCAAGTTAACGGTCAAGACTTTCCAGTATGACAGTACAGGGCAAGATGTGGTGGGTAAATTAAGACGTGACAAGCGCAGAAAGCTTCAGGGCAGGAAAAATAGCTGGGAGCAGCCACATTGGTAGAATTTCGAGGTGGAGAAGGCCTGGGTGGATAAGCGTAGTGCTGTAAGGAGATGGCAAACAGCCACGAAGAACAGAGCTGGCCATCCTAGCCCTTGCGTGCACTTAGAAAGAGAGATGCACACAAAAGTATGCTATTTAAAAAAAAAAAATAAATAAACAACTGGTCAAGGTGGTTAAAAGTGAAAAATGGGCAGATGTATGTCAAAGAGTAAGCACAGACAAGTCACTGAAATTGTTCTGGCGTGTCATGGTCTTGTTTGTAAGACCAAAGGCTCGTATAAACTAACAGGCGTGAAAACAATCACTCACTGAGTGTAGCAACACTCGGTGATATAGCTCAATCACTTTTAATCGCACTTCTCACAAGCAAACATATCAGGCATCGCGCAAAGTCCGCGATAATGCCATTGCTCGAAACATTCAATGTACATACATCAATACATCATTGCAATAGAATAGACACTCAGGCACCCTGTATTCTAACTCAACAAAGCACACAGCCTTCAAGCATCGACTCATACACCGCAGCACACTTTCATGTCCGTCCAGTCTGAAGTCCTAGGCTCCTCTGAGCTACTGGCCGTGATGCCTCGTTGGCCCGGCTGTCCGGTCTCGTGGCTTCCGTGTCCCACGCTGACCTCTGGCCATGCACTGCGCAATAACGCGAGTCGAGTTCACAGTCGTACCTGGTCGTTATTGCCAGGCGCGGGCGATGAAGACTCGGAGATTTTGACATGGCGACTACATAAAAGCATGAGTGGGGTAGTCAAGAATAAGAGAATTTCTGACTTCAAAGATGCTGACCTCAGCTGGCAGAGGACTGACGAGGACAAGGGCAAAGCCCTCTTTGAACGCTATCTTGAGCAGAGCAACCAGACAGACATGGGAGCCCGAAATCTTGCCAAGGAGGTCACCTCAAACAGGCGCAAACAACAGAACATTTCGGATGAAGACACAGTGACAGTAAAAGAAATCAAAGCTGTGCTTCGACGATAAAAAAACAGCTCTCCAGGGCCAGATGGCATAAGATACGACGACATCAATACGACAACGAGTTAGAGAAACTAGCAGTCCCCTCTTCAGTCCAACTCCTCAACATGGCTTCCAACGGTCCTTTGATTGGACGACCAAACAGCAACGTAGCTGGTGGTAGTCCTGTTGAGCCATGAGGAACTTCCCGATAGGCAAAGAGTGCTGCTGGGATATATTCATCCCAACTATCAGGTTTTTCCTGCGCTAGTTTCCTGAGCATTGTCATCAACGTGCCGTTGAAACGCTCTACTTGTCCATTGGCTTGAGGGTGGTAAGGGCTGGTATGTATGTGGTTAGAGTGAAACACCCTAAATACCTCCTCCATGAGTTTTCCACAAAACTGAGATCCATTGTCCGTCAGAATTTGATCCGGAAAGCCTAATCTGGTAAAGGCCTCCATCAGTGCGTCCGCCACTCTTTTCGATTCAATCGTGGTCAACGGTATGGCTTCACCCCACATTGTACAGCAATCCACCATGGTGAGTATATACATGTTCCTCTTCCTAGTCCTGGGAAGTGGACCCACGATATCGATGGCTACCCTCTCGAAAGGAGAGTTCATGATGGGCATCTCACCCAACACCACCGGTGCTGTCCAGTGTTTCGGTGCCACCCTCTGGCACTCAGGGCATGACTTCACATACCGACGCACATCATCTGTCATTCCCGGCCAATAGTAATGGCAGGAAATCCGCTGCATGATGGCGGCAATACCCATGTGTCCACTAAAGGAGATGGTATGCCCCATATGAAGAATCTGGGACCGGTGAGCTTTCGGGACGACCAAATGACCGTATAGGTTGTCTCCCCTCCCTGCTCTCCTGTAGAGTATCCTACAAATACGTGGAGGAACTGAAAGAAAAACTCCACAAGGGATGGACTCTGGCAAGTCAAAACTTGAAAAAGGCCAGGAAAAGACATGCGGCTTACTACAACCGTAGGTCTAAAGAAAGATCTCTAGAGGTGGGAGATAAAGTCTTGTTGCTACTCCCAACGGGAAACAACAAACTGGAGATAGGTTGGCAAGGACCATTTCCCGTGGAAAGGGTGATATCCAGAACAAACTATCAGATCCGGATCCGGGGAAAGTCGAAGATTTTCTATATCAATCTCTTGCGGAAATACGAAGAGAGACCCGGAGACAAGGCAGCTCATCTCATGGCAATGGCAGTTGCAGTGGAGATGGAAGTGGGAACCAGCGAGGGCAGGGAATATCCCTTGGTACACCAGGAAACCTATAGGGATGTGAAAGTGAACCCTGATCTGACCTCCCAGGAGAGGGAAAGGATAACCCAGGTTCTCAAGTCTCATAAGGAGATACTGACTGATAAACCAGGACGAACGAGGTTGGTTGAGTTCGAGATGACTTTGACCACACAGGAGCCGGTTCGCCAAAAGTTTTAACCAGTGCCATTCTCTAAAGAAAAGGCCCTGGAGGAGGAAATACAAAAACTGCTGGAAGATGACGTGATTGCACCATCCACATCCCCATACAATGCGGGGGTAGTTTTGTTACGCAAACCAAGTGGAGAACACCGGTTGTGTATAGACTACCGACTTCTGAACAGTCACACACAATTTCAGGCGGAACCTTTGCCGAATCCAACTCAGTTATTCGCTAGGCTCCATAAGGCTCGGTACTTTTCAAAGGTGGATCTGAGTCGGGGGTACTATCAGATACCAGTCAAACCGGAGATTCGACCACTGTTAGCTTTCAGTACACCCCGTGGACACTACGAATTCAAGGTCATGCCCTTTGGACTCAGCAATGCACCTAATGTGTTTACACGCATGATGAGGACTTTACTAGTTCCGTTACAAGATCCGTCCATCATCTCATTCATGGATGATATTCTGATTTCCAGTGACAGCTTGGATGACCACTTACAATCCTTGGAGAGAGTGTTTAATAGGCTCAAGGAAGCAGGGCTTACCGCTCGTCCAACCAAGTGCATGATTGGTTACCAGACTCTGGAATTTCTAGGCCACACCATCACTCCAGGACACATAGTCCCGGAAGAAAAGAACCTGGAGAAAATCAGAAATGCACCAAGGGCAAAGACGAAGAAGGATGTGCGATCCTTTCTCTCGTTGTGTGGGTTCTACCACAAATTTATCCCACATTTCACTGAACTGGGAGCTCCGTTGACGGAAACCTTGAAAAAGAGATTCCCGGACCAAATCATTTGGACACCAGAATGTGAGAAGGCCTATAGTCAGTTAAAGGAGGCCTTGGTCAGCAAACCTGTATTACAGCTCCCTGACCTTTCCAAACAATTTGTGTTGAGAACAGATGCGAGTGGGATTGGGATTGGGGCAGCTCTGTTACAGGAAGGAAAAGACGATGCTTCGGTTTTGAAACCTGTAGCATACGCAAGTAAGAAACTTCTACAGGCGGAGAGGAATTATTCAACTGTCGAGAGAGAGTGCTTGTCTCTCGTATGGGCAGTGCAAAAATTTCAGCCATATTTGTATGGAGTTAAGTTTCGAGTCCAGTCGGATCATCAGCCCCTGATGTTCCTAGCTACTTCTCAGAAGCTCAACGCCCGGTTGATGCGGTGGTCGTTGTTACTTCAACCTTATAATTTCACAGTAGAGTACATTCCTGGGAAGGAAAATGTTGGAACGGACTTCTTGTCAAGACACCCAGCTCCGGAAGAAGAAGAATGAATCATCTGGATTAAACTCATGGTGGAGAAGAGTGAGATGGACTACTCTCTTAAGAGGGGGCCTATGTCACGAGATCGCCATGAGTTAACCAGATAATGATAATACCGACGTTTGCTTGGCGTATATTTTCTAGGCCACAACAGTCGTACTAACAGAGTAAACACAGCTGCACGGGTTACATCGGGGCAGCACATATACACATTTGGTGGTGAGTGAGAAGGAATGGATACACCGCGTTGGCAGTTCATAAACAGTTAAAGTCACATAGCCTTGCCCGCTCAGGATATGGAATGGTTCCATCTGACATCTATAGTTCCGGACATCAGGCGAAAGGGCGGCTGGGAGTGTCACCACTGAACAGAAGATTGACAGTTTATCAACAGGTCGGAAGTGCCCGACTAGGGAGAAAACGGTCAGACTGTCAGTGGGTATTTCCCGACATAAAACGGAATGGCAGATTTGACTGTCACCACCTGACAGAAAGTTGAGGGCTGGTTATTGGAAACAGGGAACACCTGCAGTATATCAACAACGTCACGTGCACAATGTAGGTTGTTTGGAAAACCATGATTGGCAGCTTGGTATCGAAACTCTTTGTTGGAACTCGACAGTAACTATCTAGATTGTTTTGGATGTCTAAACCAGTGATGACAAATCTAACATTGAGGGAGCCAGGAGGGGATGGATCCCTGACAGGGGATGATCTGCCAATGTGCCACCTGTGTGGGGGCATAAAGGATAACGTCACGTGGCCAACTTTAGGAGTTGCCATAAAAACCCGAGTTGGGACCAACTAGGGAAACTTGAAAATGTGGATCTAGGCAGACATGCTTGTCACTGCAGCAGTTAGAACATCTAACGTGTGAAGGAGATATTTGATTTAGTTTACACGAGCCTGTATGGCTACCATTAGATGTATATTAGTGTAAACTGCAGTGCCGTAAGGTATAACCTATTATAATATTCGTTCTAATTAATATAGGCTGTAGCCTTGTTAAAACTAAAGTGTGATTATTAGCACTGTTAGTGGAAAACTAGCTAGAGTAGGGAAGTGATACTTGGCTCTGTTAGTTGAAAATAGATTAGTGAAGTGTGGATAAGCTTTACTAGTTGAGAATCGAGTAATGAGGGATAATTGGGATATTCCCGTAGTGTCCCTGGTGGGCGGGGTTCCGCATTCTGTTTGTTGATTTTTTTTCTTGTCTTGGCCTGATGATAACATATGTGTTCAATCATCTGTCCATGACAGAGTAGGTTCATTGTATTTTCTGAGTGAGGCCGATGGCCCACGATCATCTAATAGAGATCAGTGACGGGGAGGCTATCACCGGTTATATGATTTATGTTACAGGTTTCCTCTGGTTGGAATGAAGAACACGAAACCCAGAGAAAAGCCGATCCCGGATAAAGTTTGGCGCAGGAAGATTGGCCAACAACTTTACAACAGAGATTATGCTAGAGGAAGATGATCAACCTTGCTCAGTGGAGCTGAATGGTATCCTACCGGATAAATACCGAATGAGTTTAGGTCATACCAGTTTTAACACACCAGTAGTGATGGATATTCAGTTCACTTATGACTAGAACAAAAATAAAGGTCTCTATTGGAGTATAGACAATAACTGTTTAATAGTGAGAACTAGTGAACATTTATCAAGAGACAAAAAGTCTTGTTCATAGGACAGTGTTCCATGTTTGTTTCACCGCGCCGGAATTATGAAGCCGGAGTTTCTATAAACTGTAGGAACAGTTCTGTTAGGAACAATAACAGTCTTTTTCCACGGATTATATATTTACATGGGATTCAGATCTCATGGTCATCAGAGTTCCTGGAGGAGGACATGTCTGGAGAGAAGGATACGACTTCGGTGAGGTTTTTCGTACTGACTCGAATGATGTCGTGTGATCCTTGCCATGATGTGTACACTATGATCCTGAACTTTGAAGGCTGACATACACATTTATGTTATAATACACGACACACATTTACTTCGCATACACGTCTCATATACGTTACATTTTTTCTTTTAATAAATTAATCTTTATTAATTTTTAGAAGCAAGAGTTGTTGAGTATGTTGCGTTGGGGAATTATGAGAGGGGGCATAGTACGACAGTGAGAGAGTGATAGGAAAAGGTGTCCATAGGCTGATGGAGTGTGTTGGACGGAAGCTGGTGGATTCTCCAGGATATGAATAAGGGGAAAAATATTATAATGTGGGGGTCGACTCTCTTCACTCCAGGGACGACACTTTAAAGGAGGACACAACAGTGATGTAGGACCATAGATCGCTTTCAGTGAGTCGTAGAAGTTTTTCATATCATGTCTGTCAGCAAATCCTTGAATTTCATTCAAACTTCGGTTCATTCAAATGTGCCTTGAGGAGATGTTTTTCGGCCATCAGTTAGTTAATGTCTTTGGAATTTTCATCAAACCAATCTTTATGCTTTCTCGGGGCTTGACCCAGGATTTCTAAAGCAGTGTTGTAAAATATGTCTTTTTGGGCTCTCCACTCCGTTTCAGCATCCTGTTTAGCTGCAGCATTGTGCTTGAGGCGGTCTTCCAGCATATTTTCAAACGACAACTGCATTTTCTTGCTGTTTAGGTGAGTAACATTTAGTCTATTTTTACCCCTTAAGGACGCCGTGGTGGTTTCATGTGTATGTTTATTTTCAAGATAATGAGACGATGGACTGTCCAACATTCGGCACCACACATGGATTTTGTCACCGGAACGTCTTGTCTGTCACTCCTCGTGATGATGACATAGTC
This sequence comes from Cepaea hortensis, assembly GCA_963921405.1. Classification (NCBI taxonomy): domain Eukaryota; kingdom Metazoa; phylum Mollusca; class Gastropoda; order Stylommatophora; family Helicidae; genus Cepaea; species Cepaea hortensis. The sequence continues at coordinate 149,567,644 of OY992879.1, forward strand.
AATGCGGAGCCAGGGTGCATCGATGATATCCTATTTCTCATGGGAAGACGGAAAATTGTGTTGGTAATCAGGAGATCGTGTTCGGCACATGTCTTAAGGAGGAGGAGTCCATTGCTGTTACAATTTCCGACTCCGTGCTTTCCAATAATGTCTACTCTGGCATTGAAATCCCCAAGGAGTATAAGTTTGTCTCCTTTGGGAACAGATCTTAATACATTGTGGAGGTCCTCATCGAACTTGTTATTGACATTATCTTTATTGGTCATAGTTGGTGCGTAGACACTTACAATGGTTGCATGATTCCTTCCATACAGCAGGGGCAACTTAATGGTCATAAGCCTGTCGTTTATAGCCTTTTGAAATCCAGCTAGTTTGCCAACCACGGCCGACTTAAGGGCAAATCCCACACCGGATTTGCGTTTTTCCTCGTTTTTCCTTCCACTCAAGAAGAATGTGTTGCCGGCACCTACTTCACAGATTTGGCCTTCTTCTGCAAGTCGTGTGTCGCTCAAGGCTGCAATGACGATGTTGTACCTGCTCAGCTCTGTCCCAATCAGTACTGTTCATCTCTCTGGGCCCGACGCGCCTTCTCTATCAAGTAGGGTGCGTACATTCCAAGTTCCGATTGCCAATGGAATATGGTTTGCTCTTTTAGCTTTACCTGTTTTTACTTTGTTGTCGACCGCAGTAAAGAGTACCCATCAACTACGGCTAGCTGGTTAGGTAATGATGGATCAGACAATGTTTAGGGCATCTTTTCTAGCCCCTTCCTCATGCTATGAGGGTGCGCAGTGCTTTCCTTTAGAGGGCTGTTCAGTCGCTCAGCGGGCTGCCGAATCCCACTGCTGCTCCGGTCAGGAGAAGTCGACCATATGGCCTGAGCCGCCTGTGTGCAGGTCTGCGACTACGGCTGTTAACGTACCAACGCCTGCCGCTTCGCCGCTCGCCCATCGCCACAGGCCTTGAAGGTGATATATGACGTTGGATGTAGCATGACTTGCGCGATGAACTGGATTAAAGTGAGGAAATTTGCGCAATTCGTCGACCTCACTCTTTCGCCTGAGTCCATCTGAGTCCAGTGGCAAGACAAGTCTAGACGACTGGAGACGAATACAGGTGTAGTGGATGACCAGGACGGTCTACGTGCCTTGCCGTGCTCAACGTTCAACAACGCTTTGCAGGTAAATACCGTCTTGCCCGTTGAAACAAGAATGATTTCTTCCGTGCTTGAGGCGGTCTTCCAGCATATTTTCAAACGACAACTGCATTTTCTTGCTGTTTAGGTGAGTAACATTTAGTCTATTTTTACCCCTTAAGGACGCTTTGGTGGTTTCATGTGTATGTTTATTTTCAAGATAATGAGACGATGGACTGTCCAACATTCGGCACCACACATGGATTTTGTCACCGGAACGTCTTGTCTGTCACTCCTCGTGATGATGACATAGTCAATGCGGAGCCAGGGTGCATCGATGATATCCTATTTCTCATGGGAAGACGGAAAATTGTGTTGGTAATCAGGAGATCGTGTTCGGCACATGTCTTAAGGAGGAGGAGTCCATTGCTGTTACAATTTCCGACTCCGTGCTTTCCAATAATGCCTACTCTGGCATTGAAATCCCCAAGGAGTATACGTTTGTCTCCTTTGGGAACAGATCTTAATACATTGTGGAGGTCCTCATCGAACTTGTTATTGACATTATCTTTATTGGTCATAGTTGGTGCGTAGACACTTACAATGGTTGCATGATTCCTTCCATACAGCAGGGGCAACTTAATGGTCATAAGCCTGTCGTTTATAGCCTTTTGAAATCCAGCTAGTTTGCCAACCACGGCCGACTTAAGGGCAAATCCCACACCGGATTTGCGTTTTTCCTCGTTTTTCCTTCCACTCAAGAAGAATGTGTTGCCGGCACCTACTTCACAGATTTGGCCTTCTTCTGCAAGTCGTGTGTCGCTCAAGGCTGCAATGACGATGTTGTACCTGCTCAGCTCTGTCCCAATCAGTACTGTTCATCTCTCTGGGCCCGACGCGCC
>OY992879.1:149574680-149579680 GCA_963921405.1 Cepaea hortensis
GTCCGCGCTATTAAATATTGATAAAAGTTACTGGAAAAAATGTGAGGACCATGTGTTGAAAGAGGAAGAGGACTATTGGAGAAAGGATGGATTGAATTTTATGCAACCGAGAGCAATCATAAACCTACTGGAATCGTCCGACACAGATTAAGGTCTGAACAGAGTATGCCCTGGCCATCCTCACTGTCAGCCCTACACAGATAGGAAGACTTGAAAAGGTACAAAACGAAGCCATGCGCATCATTTTGGGCTGCACGAAAGACACCAGCTGTGTATCAATGAGATACCTCCTTGACTTTCCGACAATGGAACACAGGATCAAGATCTGGAGAGCTCGTGCATTCTTAAAAATAAGTGCAGATGAGCAGCACCTCTGCATGACGCTATATTCAGAGAAAAGGGTGACAGGCTAAAGAGAGGCAAATCATGGATGGGTCGGGTGGAAGATGTCGTCAGACAGGTCTGCAGTCTTACCAGTATCAACCCCGGCAAGGAATGGGTGCCGGTGCCTGCAGCTTTTAAGTGCACTTTCTCCTGCATTATCACACTCGACAGACGGTGCAGAGAGCAGAACCCTGTCGCTGTCAATGCAGAGGTCAACGCGCTCATCTATGAACACTCATATAGCCCCAAAGTGCTCATCTGTACAGATGGATCTGTTGTAAAGCAGCACAGAAGTGCGTGGGCATTTACAGCCCATTCAGCGGGCCGAACCGTTCAAGAATCCAGTGGTGCCCACTCTATGACCTCGAGCAGCATGACGATGGAGGTGATGGCAGTTACACAGGCTTTTATATGGCTGGAATCACAGCATTATACCGACGTGTGTGTACTAAGTGACTCAATGCGCATGATTCAGAAGATCGAAGCTGGATCTGTACGTAGACGGTGAACTGAGTCGCTGCGGAAGTCTGTTGTTCGTAAAGTCACCTTCATCTTCTTCCCGGGACATGCGGGAGTCGAGGGAAATGAACGAGCTGATAAACTGGCTGGCTCTGCACCCCCTGTAGATGGCGAGCCCATGGATGGTGCCGATGTTATTAACGTCCTTAAAGATATGGCGAGAACAGAGGTCTTTGACGTCATTGAATCCACATCGCTGTCCAGGATGAAAGCCTTGGGAATAAGAATTCGGCACGGCTAGATGCGAGAGGTACATCGGGAAAACAAGGTGCCTCGTCAACCAACACAGAACTGGCACTATTAGCCACCGGACGCTGATGCATATGCTGGGGGGGGGGGGGGGATCTTAGCACCTATGGACATGTCCGGAGTGCAATGAAGATACCCCAACTGATAACTGATAACTGAAGAACAAGAAGGAAATGAAAAATAAGGTAAGAAATATATTCCTTCTACTTTCCTGTTAATTTACAAATTATTTACCCCGTGCCTCTGTAAATTCTCTGTCTTTACTAATATTACACATTGCACCCCTCTCGGGATTCTCCGTGGTGAAGTGGTCAAGCCGTCTGACTCGGGCTCCGAAGGTTGTATGTTCGATTCCGGGCCGCGTCCTTCATTTCACGAGTGCATTTTTTCGGAGACTCCCGAGGGTCGTCGCTGGAGCTACGGAGTTCGTGCTTTGTGCGACGCTTTCCGCGCTGCGGAAAGAAACTGAGCCATATGGTATAAACACCCGGTGCAATGCAGCCGACCCTGTCGATTTTAAGCTAATTCTTTCATTGCACCCACTCTCATACGAATCCGGATACGCCTTTGTTTGTCAACAGAATTGACATGTCTTACATTACCATAAAAATAACTTCGTTAGCGAGAAATTACTAGTTGTTCAGCAAAAGATCAAAGGAATGTCGCCACTTTCAATGATTTAAGTTGTTTTTGGACCTTTCAAAGACATATTCCTTGGGTGGGGTTAAATATAAGACGGCTGGAAAAATTTCATAACGATGCAACAGACAGTTTTCAAAATAATTGATCGTGAATGAAGGCAACCAAATGTGGACATACTTTTTTTTATAGAAATTATGTAGACTCAATCTTACATTGTAGTTAAAGAATGATGAAACATTTTCTCTAAAACTAGAATTGTTCGAATTTAAACAAAACTAACATTTTCATTAAGTATTAGTATATCTGCTTGGTTATTTGCTGTGTTAAATGTTCATTACCTTGTATTGTTTGCATACATGTTCTGTAGAATTGTGGTAACGGGACTTAATAATGTGGTGTTTTGTGATCTATTTCATTACGTCGGTGTATTCTAATTGCAATGTAGAATAATGCTAGTGAATGTTGGTCTGGATGATTGATGATGTGTCATACATGGTTGATTCTTAATGCTTGTATTTTGTTGTGCAAGTCTTGTAGTGCTAGTCCTCCGTGTTTCCTATCGTGTATTAATGTTTTGTATTGTTTTACTGTGAATTGTGTTGTTGGAGATGCAATTTATGGAGTGTTTGTTTATGTGTGTAATTATCTGTTTTGGGGTATTTAACACTGTAGTTAAATATATTATCTTAGGAATGAAGAAGGTGTTTACAACTGTACTTGTTCAGATGCGCTACCTTCTTGATTTTCCAACCATTGAAGAGAGAATACAAGTTTGCAGGGCACGCGCCTACCTCAGAATTAACGCAAACACACAACATCCACTGCATAGTGAAATTAGGAAGGTGAAGGGCAGCAGGTTAAAAAGAGGACGGTCGTGGATGGGTCAAGCCGAAGACATTCTTCAACAGGTGTGTTCACTTGAGGACTTAGAACCTGGCGAGGAGTGGGTGCAAGTGCCAACAGACTTCTGCACATCCTTTTCAGTTTGCATTCAACTAGATAGAAAATGCAGACAAGAAAATCCGGCTGCTGTTGAGGCTGAAGTACAAGCGTTGATTTTCGAGAATTCGCTAGACGGTGACGCGGTCATCTACACAGATGGGTCGGTCGTCCGACATGTGAGAAGCTCATTGGCCTTTACAGCTCGGGCCGGAGGGAGAATTGTGAAGGAGGACTCTGGTGCTTTCACTGAAACCACAAGTAGCCTGACCATGGAAGTCATGGCAGTAAGTAAAGCGATAACATGGCTCGAGACACAGACATTCACTAGGGCTTGTATCCTTAGCGACTCAATGAACATGATCAAGAGGATAGAGGAGGGGTCGATCCGAAGAGAATGGTTGCTGCCTCTGAAGCGGTCTCGGCTGGCAAAGATTAGTTTCATCTTCGTGCCAGGGCATGCGGGAGTACAAGGAAATGAGCGGGCTGACAAGCTCGCAGGTGAGGCTACTGTGGAGGGCGGACGCGCCATGGACCAGGCTGACATTCTGAATGCTCTACGTGAAGTGAGACTTTTGCGAGAACCAAGTGATGACTGTGCATCTACAACAATGGCCAGACTGCAGGAGCAGCAAATTAAAAGAGGGGTGGCCAAACACGAACACTACGCAGGAAGCCAAAGAAGATTGATAAACCAACACAAAACTGGCGTTGTTAGCCGCTACACGCTGCGGGATTTGCTGAGGAGGGGATCCTAGCACTTATGGACTGAATGGTTCGATGTGCAACGAGGATGATCTGTCGACTAACTAACTAACTAACTAACTTGTTCAAAAAGTGGTTGACTTGTATGTGTACCTATGTAGTATGTCTATAATTTGTTTTGTCAGTGAATGCCATGTTTCTATGTGTATTTTTCTGGGATCGTATGGAAGTGTGATTCCATATATTTTCATTATGTCTGTGGCTGTTAGATCTGTATGGAAATCCGCTTTATTCTTCCACTTTTCCAGACTCATTGTTTTAGACTTTTGTATATTTATTTTGGCCCCACTTCTTTCACCAAACTGTCTGAAGGTGTGAAGTATGCTCATCATGGATGTCTTTGTTGTAGGGAAGAAAGGGGTGTCATGTACATAAGCAATTAATTTCCGCTCCCCTAACAATTGAATAAATGTACCTTTATTGTTGATATCCCGTCTAATTGCTTCTAAGCATAGTTCTAGTGTGAGTACATACAGGATTGGTGATAGTGGACAACTTTGTCTGACAGATCTTGTGATCCTTAAACAGGCAGTTAGTGAATGATTCACCAGTACCTTACTTTCAGGACTTTTATACAAGATTTGTATCCACTGTCTATAGTATTGTCCTATGTTGCAGTGTGATAGTGGTTTGTGTACGTATGATTGTGACAACGGCCTTCTCCTGGTCTAGCGATAAGAGGGAGGATTAAAAATCTGTCTGGTGTGTGTATATGATGAAATCTCTAAAGAAGTGTGTATGTTGGTATATGTTTCTGTGCTGAATACTACACTGTTGGTCTGGGTTTATGAGTGATGGCATACATGTGTTTAATTTGCTTGCAATTGATTTTGAATGTTGTAGTCTGTGTTTAATAATGAGATGGGTCTATAGTTTCTCAGGTGTGTCTTGTCTGTGTTGTCTTTAGATATGAGTGTTATGTAGGACATGATGCCAGTGTTGGGAAGTTCTTGTTTGTGAAAAGCTTCTCGGTAGACGTTTAGAAGGAAGTTGTCTAGGATAGGAGAGAAGTGTTGGTAGAATTCAACAGTGAGTCCATCTGGTCCTGGTGTTTTGTCTTTTTGGATTTGATTGAGTGCATGTGTTATACCTACTAATGTATGCTCTGTGTCTAGTATGTCTTTATCTTTGTGTATTGTAAGAACCTATTTTGTGTTTGTGTCTTGGCTGGTTCTGCTGTATATAGGTCAGTGTAGTATTGTTGGAATGTTTCTAATATATGTGTTGCCTCTTTTTGTGTGTTTCCTTGCATGTCTATTATTGTTCGTATTTGTCTGTTGAGTTGTATATTTTGTTGTATTACCAAGTGTTGTTTGCTGGGAGTTTCTTGTGACGTGGTGGTGAGTTTAGTTCTAAGGAGTGCATCACATAATTTGTGTTGCTGGAGTTGTCTTATTGTGATTCTTGTTTTGTGTTTAGAACTGACACAGGTTTTAGTTTGTACGGTGGTGCTGGATCTTATACGGCATAGAACATGGTCATCTGCCCCTTTCTCTTCTTAT